>CDMY01000047.1:99846-113426 GCA_001179505.1 Vitrella brassicaformis
GGGAGGTGCGCTTCTATCTACTCTGGTTGCTTTGCTTTGCTTTGCCTTGCCTTACTGTAGTGTGAGTGAGTGAGTGAGTGAGGTATGTTATGTACAGACAGGTTCTGTTCTCTCAAGGAGAGTGAGAGAGATGCAGATACATACATACATACATATGCTATGCTTCTTTTGACAGACATACGGACAGACAGACAGACAGACAGACAGACAAGCGAGCAGCACGCGCCCCTGCCTACCCTACCTTCCATTCTGATTCTGATGCTCACTTACCTCACCACCGCGAAAGAAACACAATAACTTAATCTGTCTGGGTGTCTCTCTGTCTGGGCGTCTGTCTGGAACTCCTCTCTTCTCTCCTTCCTTCATCTAGATGGATGGATGGTGGATGATGGATGGATGGATGGGCCATCGCATCCATGTGTGCTTTGCTCGGTGCCTAGACGTCGCGTCGGCGGGTCGTGACGTGATTGATGCGTTCATTGACCCGGTCGGTTCCTGCCTGATACTGCCCGTCCGTCTCGATGATGATGTACATCATCATATCTCATATATACTACTCACTGATGGATGGCGATGTGAGATGCATTCTGCCAAGGGCTGGCTGAGTGCATTCCTTCCTCGTGTGTTGACTGGCGACATTGATTGATTGCACCTCTTGATGCATCATCGCATCGCCATGCTGGGGTGTCCTGTGGCCCGACGATGCGATCGATGCCGGCGGTGAGGGGCGGAGTGGGCAACACACGAAGACGTGCACATGACTAGGAGACAAGAGCAGACGGGACGGTCAGTCAGAGAGGTGTGCTAATGCTGGAGGGAGCAATGATGATTTCTTTCCTTCTGTCCGTTCGCTGAGCGAGGCTTGTCTTGACTCGTGGTGACGCCTGCCGGTGTTCTGGCCTCAAGAGAACGTCGGCGATCGTCACCATGGCGGGAGAGGAGCGCCGCACAGCGACGGAGCGAGACAGACACACAGCATTAGCTATGCATTGGTCGAAGGTTGGACCGAATTGGCAGCTAGGTCAGTGAGTCAGTCAGGTTAGTGGCTGGGCTGGGCTGGCTGAGCTCGGTCTGTACTTGCTGCTTGTCCAGTGTGTTGCTGTCTGATGGATGGATGGATGGACTTGATGATGCGCAACGTGTGGACTGACTGATGCGTTGATTGATTGATGCCATACATGCCTCCCTCCGTGTGCATGTCTGTGTGTGTCCTGTGATCTGATGAAATGCAATTGATGCCTCCATTCCATTCCATTCGATCATTCTTACTCCAACCCTACCTGGCCACCAACTCTTTGCCTGCCACAAACCTACCAAACCATTATTGAATTGATCAGATCACTGACTGCAGTGTGTTGGGGTGAGGAAGCCAGTCAGTCCACCTATTATGCTGTGTGTGTAATGTCAGCACGCACCCGCGCCCCTTACAACACGCCTATATCGGCATGCCACAATCACCACAATGCATTGCACTCAAGCAACTCCCGCGTGTGGGCCCATGTGCAGCTGACACACGAGTAGCCTGCCTGCACGTGAGCGAGCCAGTCGAAGACCTCGAGGGAATCCAACACAGATGGCCCAGCTCAGAACCACCTCTGTGGCATACCGTCAAGGTCCTCGAATGGCGTCACACAGACTCCCCATGTGTCATGTCAGCGGCAACTGACTTACTGTCCCGTGCAGCCAACTGCTTCTCGTTCACTGTCCCAGCCATCCCTTCACAGGTCGTCGTATGTCACAGTCGCGCGGAAGTCACCCGCTGCCTCCACCTGCACACACACACACACACACACATCAGCAGAGGGATCGGCTAAGAGCAGCTCATGGAATAGATGCGCTCTCTCGCAAGCGCCTGCCTGCTCTCCTGCCTGCGGGGCTGACCTCGGCTTGCGGCGGGGCATCTCTGTCCTTGTACCCGCCGCCACGACGGTCAGAGCGCCCGCTGCACAACACACACACACACAACAGGTATCGTCGACAACGGGCGGCATCCCCTCCCCTCCCCGCTTCCCTCAAGTACTAAGGTCCCCTACCTGGGGCTGTCCATCCTCTCGTCCGGGAAGCCACGAGGCGGACCCATCATGGGAGCTATACACACCACACCACACCACACACACTTGAGTGGTCCGGTCGTTCATTCCGGTGTGTGTGTGTGTTGAGAGTGGTAGCTGTTCGTTCGTTGGTTCGTACGTCTTCTGGGTGGTCCCCGGTGCATGCCTCCTCCCCGTATTGGCGGCGGCCCGTGCATCGGCGGGCCGTAGGGGCCCAGCGGGGGCGATGGGAAGGGCGGCCCGGGAGGAGGAGGACCATGACCCATCGGGGGAGGAAGGGGCGGACCGAAATCGCCGTCCTATATGTGTATACATAACACAACACACGCATACACACACATACCAACGTCATGAAGCACACACACGCACACACACACACAAATGGATGTGCGGCTGTACAGGTGGAGGCCCCATGAATGGCGGCCGCATGGGGTGTCTTGGAGGCATCGGGGGGCCGCGGGGCGGCATCATGCCGCCCGGGCCGTCGAAGTCGGGCGGGTAGAAATCACCCATGAAGTCAGGAGGACCGTTGGGCAGCGGACCTGCACGGCACACACGACAGGCGCCTCGTTTCGTCACTGAACTGAATTGAATGTCTGTGTTTGTGTGGTTGCTGACCGTCGTGTCTGTCGAAGTCTCTGTCTCTGCCATGCATGAGTCTGAGCCGCTTGGGTGCGCCGTGTGGGAGGGGCACCAGTCGACTGGAGTCGCCCATGTAGGCCTCGTGCATCATGCTCTCGTGCAACTGATAGATGCAGTGGCCCCACACCACACCACACCACACATGGGCCGGCCCAATGAGAGCGCTTTGAGCCGAGTGATGACTGACTGACTGACAGACCTTGTCGATGATTTCCTGCAGTGCGCTCTCGTGTTTGTTTCTGAGGTGCTTGTGGACGAACTCTGCCGCCTTGAACAGCTGATGGATGGATCATCGACACACACAGAACACACAACACTCGCTCACCCAGATGATCTAGATGGGCGCAGGGGCCTGGCGTGTTCATAGCTGGCTGATTGCCTGCCTGCCTGCCTGCCTAACCTTCCTGCAGATGTTGCATCGGAACCGGCCCTCCTCGACCTTCATCGTGTTCTGCCAGGGTGGAGAAATGGACGGGAGAATGCGATTGAGAGGGAATGGGCGGGCGCGGCGCGATGCATCCAGTCCAATCATTGCACTGAGCGGCACTCACTCACCTCGTCACAGTAGGCCTTCCACTTTGACGCGAGGGGCTCCTCCTCCTCCCTCAGCTGTATAATCACAATCACACACGTGCACATCAATCACATCACAGCACAGCACATCACATCACACGCTCGGCTGGCCTTGGTTCTGTTGTTTGTCATCTCGGTGGTCAGCTGCTCACTCACTCACCACGACAGGCTCCCGATGTGAGGCGTTGAGGAGCTGCTGTATCTTCTGGTCGAATGTGTCCACCCAGGGGCTGCTCTCCTCCACAGAACTGCCGTTCAACATCGCACCGTGACCATCCTGCACAGACAGCACCAAAGGCCACACATGACTGACATGTCTCTCTCTCTGTGTGTGTGTGTGTGTGTGTGTGTGGAGGCAGCAACTCGTTCACTTAAGGGACAGACACTGACTGACTCACGTACGTCATGTTGGTTGTGTGAGTAGCGTTGTCTGAGGAAGGCCACGCCGCACCTGGCCTGCAGCTCACGCTCGTTCTCACAACACTGGACGAACACACACACACATATAGGTTCATTCGGGCAGGCAATGGGTGGGTGCGACTTGACTTCTGTGCGGTGTGTGTGTGTGTGTGTGGTGTGGTGGGTGCCGCGTTGATTGAAGTGTCTGTCGCCGACCTCTGCTGAGTAGTAGCAGACGTTGTGCACCCGCCGGAGGTACAGAATCTGAAGGTCAAGCTGGAAGGCCTCCGGATACCTGCAGGCGCACACACCACAGCCAACACACCGGTGGGTGACACACGGAGAGAATAACAGCATGGCGTGTTGGCCGTGCTGTTTGTGGTGTGGCGTGTCTTCCACCCAACCGACGTGTTGGCCTCCATGGCTTTGAGTAAGGGGTTTCTGGTCCCCTGCCGCTCCCCCTCCCCCTCGCCATAGCCCTCATCGCCTCCCATACCCTCATCACCGAACACGCCCTCCACCTGCCACTCCCTGTCTGCACAACAACAACACCACACAGCACACACCACACAACCATCAAACACCAGGAGTGAGTGAGTGTCATTGTTGGTTGGTATGTCCGTTGCGCTGCGCAACACCGCTGCAGCCCATATACTTGGTTAGTTACCGAGTTTTGCGATGAGTTGTGCGGACAGCTGGAGGTCTTTCTGAATGCGCGAGGGTGCGGCCATGTCGGCGGGGGCCACCCGCACCTTGTGCTTCTTCTTGGGCACGGCACGCTGGATGTTCAACACGTAACGGTCCTTCAACCTACACACACACATACACATACAATGAATCAATGACGCGACGATGGATGCCATGAGAGAGAGAGAACGGTCGGCCAGTGGGTATCACTGCATCACTGCCTGCTGTTTGCTGGTCTGATTCGATTCAGTGGCTCACTTTGTGTGTTTGAAGGTTTTTTCTGCCGTGGCTGCCGCCTCATCGCTGTCGAACCGAGCGTACCCCTTCCTGAATAGAATAATGCGTCAAGCCACCAACGCACACATACACACAGGTGATCCACAAACCGCTCTCTCGTCTGTTTGCACCCCGTAAGGCACGGGTGACTGACTGAGTGGCGGTGCCCACCCCACCCCACCTGGTGAGGTCGGATCTGAGGGGCTCCGTCAGGAAGACATTCCCAAAACCACTCGCACCCTGCATGTCATGTGGGTCGTGTACCCCACACGACACTCAAGTCGTCTATGCCTCTGGTCTGGGTGTGTCTGGTCTGTCTGCCGGTGTGGTGTAGTCAGGACATTCTCGGTGTGTACCTGGAGGAGGTCGTGGCAGTCCCACTTGGATATCTCGAGGGGCACATTGGAGAAGAAGAGCGTATTCACGTCGGCGTCCTGCATGTAGAACGGCGCCTCGCAGTGACCGCTGATCTCTGATACACACACATCACACACAGTACAACACACACAGGACAAGGACAAGGACAAGGCAAGGACACACACACGTGGTGGGTGGGTGGATGGAATCCTGTCTCAGCTGATCCAGCATGGACACAGACAGACCTTTGCTGGTCTCCTTTCTCAGATTGGGGTCGAGATGGCCGCCGCCTGTGTGTGCCGCATCATCCTCGCCCTCGCCCGCCCCCACGGCTGCCGACGAGCCGCCGGTGTGCTGCACCGTCAGCGAAAGGTCGTCGAATGCGTTCTCCTCTACCAACTGCACACGCAACGCATTCAGGCAGGGACAGACAGACAGACAGACGGACGCTGCTTGTGCCATGTGATGTGTGCCTGTGTGTCGTCCCCACCTTGATGAATTGTTGTGCGTTTTGTTTTGCGTGTGCGGACCGCTCGTCGTGCTGCCGCTTCTGCAGGTCGGGCCGGTACTTGTCGGGCAGATAGCCGGCGTCCTGCCATCAAACACGCATGATATGGATGGATAGATGGATGGATGGATGGATGGACAGCCAGGGAGAATGCGGGCTCGTGTGTCGTGTGGTGTCGTGTGTCTGCATGGCTGGCTGACTCACTGACTGACCTTGTTGTCTTTGAAGAACTTCTCCGAGTGGTGTGTTTTGTACTTGGTGCGGTAGTCGTCGTACCGCTCCACTGCCTCCATCGGCTCGATGCCCTCATCCTGATTGATGACGAACGACCTGAACGACAGCAGGGGCTCGTTGAAGCTCGTCGAGTAGATCATGTCGCCCTCATCGATGCGACGCCTGAATTCAGGCAAGGAAGCCACACATAAAAGGGTTATGATGATGCAGACAGACGGGGTCACATACTTCAGATGTGTGTGTGTGTGTGTGTGTACTTTCTGGGGCTGTATCTGATGTCGTCGTCGATGTAGCGTCTCCGCCGGTCAAAATCACGGTCATAGACACCGGGCGGCGGGCCACGTCTGATAAGGGCATGCACACACAACCATTCTCCCTGCACCGTCCAAGCTCACACGTACTCACCGGTCCCTCGGTGGGAATCGCCGGCGCCTGCCATAGATGCTGTCGCTGCAGCCACAACAGGCATGCCGTCCCGTCACATCACGACACATGACGACAGTGACAATTCAATCATCCCGCCATTGTTCGTGTTCATGCAGCATCCATCGCTGCACCGCGCTCGCTTGTCTGTCCTCCCTCTCTCACTCACTGACTCACCTGCGTGACCTGGATCTTGATCTGGATGGTGATCTGTCACCTCCGTCAGGGTGTCTCCCTCCCCGTCCCCGACCGCCGCGCCGCCGCCCGATGTGCGCCACTCGCTGGCCCGGCCTCTCCCTCTCGCGGGAGTCCTTCCGGCGAATCGGACGCCTCTCAGCATCGCGGTTGCGGTCTTCCTGCACCGTCGGGCTCGCCTCGCGACTTTTGTTTGCATCTTGCGCAGTGGACTCAGCCGTTCCAGCTGCAGGCGGTGGATCACTCATCCTCCGGCCCTTTTTCTCGGCGGCAGATCTGCGCGAGCTTTGCGAGCTTGATGGCAACCTGACAGAAACACGCTCCACAGGCAGCATAGTTGTTCGGTTGTATCAGTTGTTGGATTTTTGAGTAGGCAGGCGCATATCATCGCATATATCGTTATGCAGTTCGTGGCCAAGTCGGTGTTGAAGAGCACAGACAAGGGCATCGCCAGGGAGACCAAGACCAAAGAGCACGATGAAGCGGGTCAGGCACAGCACACATCAGCAGGAGAGAGAAGAAGAACCGATCACTCTCACCTTCCTCTCTCTTCGCATGCCTGATGCCACGCAGGTTTGTTCACACGAGGTGACTCGCTAGTGAATGAGCCTCTGGTGAAGCTCAAGGAGCACTACGCCGTGGAAGGTGCGGAGCGGAAGGAGATCCTCAACAGGGTCATCAAACCAAGGTGGGTGACACGAGCGCATTGCCAAGACACGTTTATGCGTCGTCAAGCAAAGCACATGCATCAATCATCCCTCGCTGGTGTGTGCTCTCTGTGTGTGTTTCAGTTCGTTTGAGCAGGAGGAGCCTCCGCGTGACCCGAACGACCCTGAGGATGCCGTCACCAACGTAACACACACACACACGCTGGCTCGCTCACCTGAGGGATGCCACCACATCCATCACACGCCGCCCATATGTCCGTCCGTCCGTCCATTGCCCGGCGGTTGTGTGTGCATTGATTGATTGCAGGAGTTCGCCCCTCCGCCCGTGACGGCAGGTGAGTACGAGTTTCTGCGGAAGGTGGAGAGCGACAAGCGGCGCTCGGAGGCCAAGACGGCGAGGGAGATCGACATGTTCCACCAGTCCAAGCTCGACGCCAGGAGGGAGGAGTCGTTCCTCGAGCGGCTCGAGAGGGCCGCACAGCAGCCCAACAAACGCAAGGAGGCCTCCTTCACACCCAAGCAGGTCAGCCACACCTGTGGCACTACATGGGCCGTTCCCCTCGCTGCTGTCGCTGAACGCTTTGTGGCTGTCAGTTGCTCAACTCCAACATGATAATCAAAAAGAAGAGGAAAGTCATGGGACAAGGGGAAGGGGGAGGGGGACACACGGGACAAGGCAGCAGCGACGCCCCGCCGCCCACCAGCGGTCATTCTGCTGACCGTGGCAAGGGGCGCTCGGAGGCCACAGCCGCCTTGCCGTCTGATGCTGCTCCGGCAGTTGCTGCTGGCGGCACAGATCGTGTGTGTGAGGGCCAGGCTGGCGGGCAGAAGGGCAGTGAGGCGCGTGAAGAGAGCTGTAGGGAGGGTCAGGGTGGGAGGGGACTGGCAGATCTGCTCGGATATGACGATGACGAAGATGAATGAATGAACGAATGGCTGACAGATCCATTGTGTGAATGCATGTGTCCTTTGTCGTGACGGAAAGACCCAGAGACGCAGAGGCGCGGGGTCAAGGGTTTAGGGTTCCCACGATCAATTTTTCCTTTCCCTCCCGACCCGATTCCCTTGGAGTCGTCAATCGACGCCACACGGAGCTTTCCACACCGTCAGGATAACATCAGCTGGTGGGGCCACCACAGCAAGCATCCCGGCCCACCCCCACCAGACCGCAGCCGCCAACCGCCATCACAGCTGGCTGCCTTCTGACCACAAGACCAGACCCATCCCATCCCAGCACAGGGTATCAGATCACATCACCATCATGACGGAGCGTGAGCTGTCGCAGGCCATCGAGTTTGTGCCCAACCGGCTGTATTGGGTGACCGTGGGCACCATCCCCCGCAACACGCCAAACACACACTTCTTCTCTATCGACAATGAGCTCTTCTACGAGCCCTTCTTCGCTGATTTTGGACCGCTGAACCTCGCCTGCACATACCGATACTGCAAAACCGTCGAGAAAAAGGTCGGTCAACGAGCGGAATGAATGACACACACAAACAGGGGGGACGAGTGGGCCGTGTGTGATGTGTGTGCAGTTGAGCGAGCCCCTGTTGGCGAACAAGCGAATCATCCATTACTGTTCGCAGGACCCCCACAAGCGGGCCAATGCGGCGTATCTGATCGGCGCCTTCATGATTATCGTCATGAAGAAGAGCGCCGACGACGCCTACCGCCCCTTCGTGGGCGTCTACCCCCCGTTCCTCCCATACCGTGACGCGACTTACGGCATCTGCACATACCACTGCACCATCTTCGACTGCCTCAAGGGACTCGAGTACGGCATCAAAGTACGTAGGTAGCTATACGGCCGGCCGGACACACACTCAGTCACATGGCTGGGCGGCTGTTGTTGTGTTTGTGCTGGGGTGTGTGTGTGCAGCTGGGCTGGTTCGACTACGACACGTTTGATCTGGCCAATTATGAGTACTATGAGCGCATCGAAAACGGTCGGTCAGATGAGTGGAGTGGAGCCCCTTCATGAGCAGAGGAGGGAGAGGCAGTCTGTGCGTGTTGTGTGTGTATCAATCAGGTGATCTGAATTGGATCATTCCCAAGAAGTTTGTGGCGTTTTCGGGCCCCTCTGCGACCAACAACGATGAGGACGGCTTCAGAACACTCACACCAGAGGACTACGTGGGCATTTTCAAGAAACTCGTAAGTGAGCCGAGCCAGCCGTGTCTCCCTCTCGCCGACCGATATATGCTCAGTCTATTCATCTCTGTGGTCATCAGGGTGTGACGACCGTCATTCGGTTGAACAAGAAACAGTATGACCGAAGGGTAAGCTTGGATCAGGAGAACGAACCGAACCGAAGCAACCGAGCCGCAGCTGTGCTGTCCGCTTGTCGTCGTGTGTTTTTCCTCTCTCCCTGTCTCTCTCTCTCTGTCCTTGCTGTGTGTGGCAGCGTTTCATCGAGTCAGGTTTGAATCACGTCGACCTCTATTTCGTCGACGGCTCATGCCCATCATGGTCACTCACAAAGAGAGAGGAAACGGGCACACACAAAACACACACAGCTGTGCACACACCACACGGCCCCGGAGTGTGTCGTGTCTGCCTGTCTGTCTGTCTGTCTGTGTGTGTGCAGGGACATCATTCGCAAGTTCCTGGACATCGTCGAGGCCGAGCCAGGTGCGATCGGGGTCCACTGCAAGGCGGGACTCGGACGCACCGGCACACTCATCGGCGCATACGCTATCAAAAACTATCGGTCAGGCAGACAGACAGACAGACAGACAGGGCGGGGCACGACGTCTCATCCATCCCATCTCGTGTGGGCTGGACTGCTGATGAGTTCAGCTTTCCAGCGGCGTACTGGATCGGGTGGAACCGCATCTGCCGACCCGGTAGCGTGCTCGGGCCCCAGCAGCACTTCATCTGCGATATACAGGTCGGTCGGGCAAGTCAGGTCCGCATGCAGACCTCTCGGAGAGGGAGGGACCTGTGTGCATTGTGTCCTTGTGTTGGGTGTGCCCTGTCTGTGTGGTTGGATGGATAGAATGAGTTGATGCAGATGGGCATGGCTCAGCGGGGCCTCCGGCTGCCCATCGGCGACCCGACGGCACCATCCTCACCGGAGTCCTCGCCCATGAGGAAAGGACAAGGACAGGTGCCTTAAGCAGTGCAGTCAGTCAACCATTGGCCCAAGAGCTATCTCATCCTCATGTTTGTCTGTCTGTCTGTCTGTCTGGGTGGCTGGCTGGCTGGATTGGGTGTGTCTATGTCTGGCTTCAGATGTCTCCCGAGGAGCGACGCAAGGCCGAGCAGGGAGACCTCGGCCAAGGCGACCGGCTCGTCAACGCCAAACGGTCAACACACACACACACACACTCACACAGATGCCTGGTTCGATGTCTCTGTGTGTGTTTGTCTGGCATGCATGGGTCAGTGGTTCGCCTCGGCATGGCGGTGGCAGTGCGACGAGTGCGGGCGGCAGCACAGCAGCGTCCCCCACGTCGGCGAGCAGCACGCCCTCGGGCTCACCCACACAGACCAAGACACAAACCACCAGCTCACAGGGATTCAAGTAAGCTAGTGCGGACGGGAGGGAGAGGGAGAGGGAGAGGGAGAGGGACATGCCTCGTGTGTGGTGTGGTTCGTGTGCATTCAGTCGGGCGATATTTGGGCGCAGACTAAGAGACCACTGACGATTAACGCTGCCTTCCTACACGTGCTGATAAACAGCCACATGCTCCTTCCCCTCTCTCAGAGCAAAGCAACACAGGTCGATATCCATGTCTCTGTCAGGTTGCGTGTCTCTGGCTTGTGCTGTACCACCGCGTGTTTCAAGCGTGACGAAAAGGCAAAGCGGCGGACCAAATAAATACATACATTGGAGGGAGGGAGGGATGGTGGATGGTTGAAGGGAGGAAAGGAGGAATGCCGGCGGTGAGCAAGGAGGCAGATTGTGTGGTGGGGTGGGATGGTCGGCTGGCCGGCCATTGTTGATTGAAAATGCAGTCAGTCAGACAGTCCATGCATCCGTCGACCCTCGTGCATATGAGATGGTTGCCTGTGCGTATCCATGGCTTGACTCCTGTCTACACGAATGTCTACACGTATCCATGGGCGGACCCTCCATCCCTGACTGACTGACGTCAAGCACACACATACCAGGATCGACACTCACAACAGATACAAACTGTAGGCAGCAATGAACCGCCCGGCCACCCTCATGGCCTGCCTGTCGATACTGCCATCACTCGCGCTTCAACCAATCGAAAGTCAGTGCTGGCCAGCTACAACCCCAGGCAGCACGGCTGTCTTTGTCTACCCTCTACACCTCCCGCCCGTCCATCCATCCATCCATCCAGCCAGCCAGCCAGCCAGTCATCCATTCCATCCATCCATTCCAGCCATGTACGTATGAAAGCACGTCACATCCACACAAAGTAAAATCCTGGCATGTGCAGACAAGAAGAAATCCTTTGCTTCAAAAAAGATCGGCAGTCTGGCGTTCTTTCTGCATCCTGGCGCCCATGGTCTGCCGTGGTCTGTCCACTCTCTCTCGTCTACGTGTCTTCCGTCAATTCGGCATAGCACGGTGGGTGCAGGTGGGGGTCGATAGAGGGGCATCGCGGGACCCCTATCAGGCAGAGACGCAACAAGGCAACGACAGAGACGCTGCAGCACCCCCTCGTAGACCTCACCGCTCTTCAAAACACCACTGGATCCGTCCGCCCGTCAGCCGCAGCTCCACACACCTGACGTCCCGTTACGGTCCCGTTAAGCCCGTGTTTTTCCACCTCTGCAGCAGTGACCCCGTCAGCCATGAGCCACCCGCCCGGCGGCTCCACGGGCATCGTCGGTCGCTGACGGCACTTGGCCACGATGAGGTGTCATGACGCGCAAGCCCACGGGTGTCCTCTCACCCCAACAGACAGCCTTTTGAGTGTCGGTACTTTCTGTCTGTCTGTTTCCTCGTCTGTTTGCGTACCTCTGGGGAGCAAGCCCGGGGTGTTGATGTACTGCCCTGTGTATGTGTATGCCCCCCTCGTGCCCTGCCCGCCCCCAGCCGTGCCGCCGTAGCCTGCAGGCGGCGCCATCGGTCGGTAGTTGTGAGCCATGCTCATGGGCGGCACAGGCAGATGGGGGTACTGCGGCGACTGGTAGTAGTAGAGGTTTGGCGGCACGGGAGCCGGCGGGTGGTAGGGGGGGCGATGGGAGGCTGGGCCTGCTGCTGTGTGTATGGAAGGCGGGCGATATTTGGCCGCACGGCAGCAGAGCGAGGGTGGACGGGAGCTGGCGACACGACAGGTGCACCAGCAGCACCAGCACCAGCACCAGCAGCGGACCTGATCGAATCAATCCAGCCAAACAGACGGAATGAATGAGAGTGCATACAGGATGATGCCTGTGGCTTCTGTTGGCCTACAGAGTAGCTGCCGGGAATGCCTCCTGGACGAGCGATCCGTCAACGCTGAGACACCAGACAGACCCACAACAGACACAGATAACCAATGCCATTCGTCCATCCGTTCTCTGTGCCGTCCGCCCTCTTGTCTGACCCACCTGCCGTGTCCAGCCCCCTGCCCCTCCCCTGGCTGCACTCCACCACCACCACCAGCAACACGCCCACTAATACCCGCCTGCATGACGGACACAGACAGAGAGAGATATACCAACGATGGATTCATTCCCCTGTCTGTCGTGGCCGTGCTAGCTTACCAATGCCACCTAGATACCGTCCTCGCGAACCCCCCTCCTCCTGCGCCCCTGCCCCCACCATCGTTGCCACCACGACGCCCACCGCTATCTCCATCCCTCGCCACACACGCCGCATCCCGTAGCCCATCTGCCGCTGCCGCTGTCGCCGCCCCCTCTGCTGGTCTTGTCGGTACCACACTGGTCAGCACCTCCCGCAGCTGCCCAGCGACGTCATCCTCCTCAGGGTCCTGTTCGTTGTCCTGTCGCTCGATGGCTGGTGGACTCTTGATGGTGTTGTCGCGACGGGGTGCGGCCTGGGCGGCGCTGCTGCTGGCCGAGGGGTGAGTGGGGGCGTTGTTCATGTTGGCAGAAGTGCTGGCAGCCGCGGCAGCACCAGCAGATCCGGAAGACGACTCCTACACGACAACAGAGAACAGAGAAGGTGCATTTGGATGGATGGATGGATGGGTGGGCGTGTGGGCATCAGTTGGGTGAGCACAAACCTGTATTTATTTGGTTGATTGAGGGGGGAGGGGGAGGTTGGTCCTGTCTCCCGCTATGTCCACCATCCCCACCCCCACCTCGACCACCACCAGCCCTCTCCGTACCGACCTCACGCCAAGGCGCAGCTGCTGCAGCTGCCGCAGCAATGGCAGCAGCGGGGCCATTTACCACCGCTCGGTCCTCTGGGGGATCCTGAGCCTGCTCGTCCTGGATGTCTTGGGCGGTCCTCAATGACGTCTGGGGATCGTGTTGGTCGTCAGCTGCTGGCGGAGGGCTGTGGGACATGGTTGTCTTGGACGCGACTGCTCGCAGCCCCAGACGCGGCCTACACGAAGGAAGAAAAGAGAAGAAGGGACATGGGCATGGATGGAAGGATGGACGGATGTGTGTGTGTGGGGGGGGGGGGGATCGATG
>CDMY01000047.1:113726-141081 GCA_001179505.1 Vitrella brassicaformis
GTGTGGGGGGGGGGGGGATCGATGAGTGTACCGCTATATAGTTGCGAGATTAAGAGTGCAGGTTCAGCCCGTGTCGCGTGCAAAAGGGTCACACTTACAACAGATATAAAATGTAGGCAGCAATAGAATCCCCCCTACCCCCTCCCTCAGTAGCAGCTCTTGCGCTTTGGGGTTGGGCGGGTGCGTCGGGCTGCTGGCGGCTCGAACCTGAGAGACACACATGGACAAAGACACACAAAGAGGTGTGAGGGCCCATCCAATCATCTTGTTCTCGTGTGATGGTCGAGTCACTTACCACGGGCTGGCGGCGCACTCGGCGAGCGTCGGGCGCTTGGTGGGGTCCGCCTCGGTCATCTGCGCTAGGAGCGCCACACACTGCGGTGAGAGGTCGCGGCGGCCAAATAGGGGCTGAGGTGACACTAACACACAAACATAGGCCCACACAGAGCACATTCACGTGGCCACAGGGGGAATGCTTGCATCACTCCAGCTCACCGGCGCGTATGGTGACCTGTCTGAGATATTCTCGTGGCCCAGGCACAGCAGCTGTCTTATCAGACGCCTGCAAGCATAAGACACGAGCCACATGAACATAATGCCGCTACCGTTCAGTCTGTCCATGTGGCGTGCAAGTCGGCTGACCCTATGACATGTACGGCGGCCTTCTCGGCGTCGAACAGACCGTGGGGCACGAATGTCTGCACACGCAAGACAACACACACATCCGGTGCGAATGGGCGTGTTGATGTCTGTCGCCTTGCACCCGGCCGTGTGGGTACCTCTGGGGCATGGATAAAGAGGGAGCCGACGAGGTTGGCCTTATTGCGCACGAATGTGTTGCCCTGTGTGCACGTCAGACACATAGAGAGATACGCGCCGATGTGGTCGCTGGTGCATTGCGCGCGCGTGTGTGTGGATGTGTACCTGCGAGGGGTCGGAGAGGAGCGCGTTGCCGGAATCTATCATCTTCAGGTCCTCCCCGCCAGCCCTCTCGAACATGATATTACCACAGTGGTAGTCCCTGCAGCAGACAGAGGCGACACAAATGGCGACAGATATGCCGAATGAGCAGAAAGAAGTGCGTCTGTGCAGCGGCTCTCTGCATCCACGTGTGTGTGCTGCGTACCCGTGTTATACTCCCCGCGCTATTAGGCCCTTGTTGGCCGTGACGAGCTGGCGGGCCCATTCCCTGGCGAGGGACTCGGTGACGGTGCTGCGCCCGTAGTTGTCGACGTAGATCGCCGACGGGCCAGCGCACCGGTCATACAGCGAGCCCCCCGCCAGGTACTCCAGCTCGAAGAAGGATGCCCCCTCCATATGATAAACTTGCACCCAGACAGATGCCAACCACACACGCCACGCCATGGTATGCCATTCCGTGTCATGTGTCCTCCCTCTGCATGCATGTGTCAGTGCAGCCATGTGCTTACCCCCCTGAGCTGCACGACCTTGTCCAGCCCCTGCAGGCGGCCCAACACCATCATCTCCCTATGCACTACGTCAGTTGTCCATGTAGTACTTCCTCCCCATCTGGTCCTTGGCGTAGGCCCTTTTGTTGGCCACCTTTCGCAGCGCGCACACCCTCCCCGCATCGCGGCGGCGGGCGAGGTATGCCGCGCCCTTGCTGCCCTCTCCCAGCGGGCCGTCGTTGGTGAAGAATGGCTTTGGGAAGCATGGTCCGCTGCCGAGAGGGCTATCCCGCTGCACATAGTGCACGGGGATCGGGGAGGGGTGCTGCAGTGTTGGCGGTGCGGTGCTGTTGCCAGATGGGCCAAATACGGCATGGCGCAGCTTCTCGAGCAGTGGGATCATCGCGTCACTGCTGCAGGTAGAAGATTGTCGACTTGCTGAGGCAAAAAGGAAGAAGCGGAGGAAAGGTGGAACTGCTGTGACGACCACACGGATTGAAGCCACGTACCGTCTGTTGAGAACAATGTCGAGGAACGGAGACGGGTATCAAAGAAGAGATCATCATCTCATCTGAACACAAGACATGAAGGGAGACCGGTCGCACGCACCTGCACACACACCAGCACACCGACACACATATGCTCACACACCAACACCCGCAACACCCCCCTCCCTCTCTCCTCTTCCCGACCTGTGCCTTGTGTGAGACCATTGATGTGTCTGAGCCGTTGGTAGTACTGTAGACGATGCCGATGAGATGAAGATGTCTGTGGGCCTCCATGAGCCCCCCGAACAGGCCGCTGTACGTACATGGGCTCGGTGCCGTAGTATGTACTCGACGCCGGTCTGTGTGAGCGCCTTGCCGAAGTAGTCAGTCGATGCTGTCTGTCGTCCCACTCGTCGCCCTTGTCCTCCTTGTCCAGAGGCAGCCCCGGCCGCTTGAACATACGCAGATACACGACAACAGAATGAACCGCTGATCTCCATCTGGATAAGAGAATGGAGTCATCACTTTTCACTGACCGAACCTTCCTCTGTGTCGCTGCTATGCCAACCGAGTATTAGACACCCCCGAAGTCGACTTTGCTCTACGCCAACCCCACCATCTTGCCGCGCACGTCCTTGTACTTGTAGCCGTGCTTGTGGTTGATCTTGAGTACCAGGCGGCCGAGTTCGGCGGCCCACTTCATGCGGAGGTCGGTCTCGTCGAAGTTCCGCTTCAAAGACTCCTTCACGGCAGTCTGAGCACACGCGCACAATGAGACGCGGACAAGAAACACGCTCTCTGTCTCTCTCTATGTGTGAACGTGCTGTAACCGTACGAGTCCTCCCAGTGGAATGTTCCATATGGCGAAATCATAGCCTACAAATTCCACGACATACATTGCATGTATCATTGGCTTTCTCCTTATCCCACAGTCACTTCCAGTCCTTGCTATTTCATTGTGCTTTGTGCGTATCTGTGAAGGTGACCTTGTCCAGCAGATCGATGATCTTCGGCTCCATCTCCCCCCGCCCTTCTCCGGCCCATTAAGCTCCGCCTTGAGTTTGACGGGCTCGGGCGAGCCGGTGGCGGTGCCCACGGCAGCGAGTGGCGTTGGCTACACAACCAGCAGAATCATCACCAGAGATGAATGTCAAGACAAAGGCAATGATGCTCTCACCTCTCAGCCGGGCCAGCCCTTTGTTCTTCTTGATCTCCTCCTTGCGCCTCCTCTCCCTCTTCTCCTCTCGGACCTCCCGGGTGTCGACACCCTCTGCTTGCGCATCAGAGCGATCCGTGTGTCGTGCGTGTGTCGTGTGTGCGTGTGTGCGACGACCCACTTGCAGCAGGGTCGGCTCGGCTGTGGTTGCTCAGCTTCTCTCCTCTCCAGCTGGTCCATACATAGCGTTCTGCCTGCATCTACGAGCATGCAGGCCAGACAGACAGACAGACAGACAGGCAGACAGGCAGGCAGGCAGACAGGCAGAGACAAACACACACACACACCAGAAAAGAGAGGAAGAGATGTGAGGGACACAATTGAAGACGTCACTTCTCTCTTCTGCCTGTCTTGACGTGCGTACCTGCGCCAAGGTAGGCTGCTGTCCTGATATGAACCAACGAACGAAGCCAGCCAAGAAACAAAGGACAAACAACACAAACAAAGGACAAACAACCCAGACCCTCACAAACAACGTACAAGGGCTAGCTACCTTGCTACACACAAACAAACATACATAAAGATGCGGACACGCATACACACACGGCTGGCGGTCTCTATTCATTTCACTTGCATGCCACGCGTCTATCGGTCGGTGGGGGAGCGGAGGAGTTAGTTGGATTGATGATTTTGATATGTTAAGGGCGAATTAAGGGTGTTTGTTTCTGTGTTGCCGAGGTGTAGATGCGCGTCCACAAAACGGGGCCGGGTTTCGTTACCGTTTGTTTGAAGCGTAGAAGGCCATGAGGTGGGCGGGCGATGAGGCCATGGGCGTCGATCGAGGAGAGATGAGGAGCCAGCGAAAGCTTGGGCTCTTGTTCCTTCTTGCACAGAGAGAGAGACGATGGGGCGAAACTTCACTTACCTGTTTGGGAGACGGCCACCAGGAGAAACAGCCAAAATCTCATCTGCACGCCAACCTGCAGGGCACGTGAGGCCATCACAGCAATGAAAAGGACAATGCAGTGGTCCTTGAACATCACATCCATACACCATACCGTCACCGCAGCCAACAGAAAAAAAGAAGGTACTCACCTGAGAGGATGTTCAAAGTTTGAAGACAAAGCAAGGCGTCGGCGCACTCAGCTGACGCCAGACAGGCGTCAGACAGTCGCCAACGTTCAGCAAAAGGCAGGGCGCCACCGGCGAAGGCCTTGCTCGTGGCACGGCGGTAGAGGAAGGAAGTGGCAGGCGAAATCCGGACGAGTTGGGAGGGGCGGGAGGGGATGGGGCGGACCACATAAGCCAAAAAGCAAGTGAAAAGAAAACGGGCTATCTGTGGCCGAGAGAAGGCTGGAGAGCCGAAACGGTGGAAAAATCTGACAAAAACAATCCATTAGAATCAATGTAGGGTTTGTGGGGTTTAGGGTGTCCCGTCGAGAAAACTGATTCTCGCCGCCTTCCTCGCCAACCCGTCCATTAAGCGAAATTCGTGATGGTGACTGTCCATCAGCAGTGGCATGTCGGCGGGCGCTCCGGCGGATGACCAGCGAAAGCAACAAATGTTGAGTTTCCTCTCCAGGCTGCTTAGCCGTCCCGCTCTCTCCACCCCCAGCAGCGCACCGCCCTCCCCGATCCCGGTGCATTGCGTGCAGCGGGACACACCACTGGGCAGCGGGCCATGCTTCCCGCAGCCATTCTTCAACAACGACGGCTGCTGGGAGAGGGCAGCGAGGGCGCGGCATTTCTCGCCAGCCGCCGCGATACGGGGAGGGTGTGCGCGTTGAGGAAGGTGGCCAACAAAGTGCGGTACGGCCTTGACCAGCTGGGGCGGGAGCTGTATGCGGACTCATTTGATCTGGTGCATAGGGAGATGATGGTGTTGAGCCGCCTGCATGGGGTCGACAAGGTGGTGCAGCTGAAGGGGGTAAGCACATGGCTGCACTGACACATTCAGGCACAGAAAGGGCACAGAAAAGGAGATGGCATATCATGGCGTGGCGTGTGTGGTTGGCATCTGTCTGGGTGCAGGTTTATCACATGGAGGGGGCATCCTTCTTCGAGCTAGAGTACCTGGCGGAAGGCTCGCTGTACACCCGGTGCGGTGGCCCGACGGCCATCTACGTCGACAACTATGGCCGCAGCACGGTGTCCGAGTCCCTCGCCAGGGAATGGGCCCGCCAGCTCGTCACGGCCAACAAGGGCCTAATAGCGCGGGGAGTATACCACGGGTACCCAGCACACACACGTGGATGCAGACAGCCGCTGCACAGGCGCACCTGGTCCGGCTCATTCGGCATGTCTGTCGCCATTTGTGTCGCCTCTGTCTGCTGCAGAGACTACCATGCCAACAACATAATGTTTGAGAGGGCGGGCAGCCAGGACCTCAAGATGATAGACTTCGGCAATGCGCTCCTCTTCGACCCCTCGCAGGTACACATCCACACACACACACACGCAATACCCCAGCTGACCCCATCGGCTCACATCCCTCTGTGTCTGATGTGCACACAGGGGAACACATTCGTCCCTAATAGGGCCAATCTCATTGGCTCGCCCTTCATCCACGCGCCCGAGGTACCCACACGGCCGGGTGCAAGGCGACATCAACACAGCCATTCACACCGGATGTGTGTGTTGTCTTGCGTGTGCAGACCTTCGTGCCCCACGGCGTGTTCGACGCCGAGAAGGCCGCCGTATACGCCATAGGGTCAGTGCACCTTCTATTCCGCATGGACACGGTGAATGGTGGCGGCATTGTGTCCATGTGGTTCGTGTCGTCTGCCTGCAGTCGCTTGATTAGGCAGCTCTTGTGCTGGGGCTACGAGAATATCTCTGATACGTCAGCCTACGCGCCGGTAAGTTGGAGTGCTGCAAACATTCCCCCTGTGGCCACGTGAATGGGCTCTGTGTGTTTGTATGTGTGTGTTGGTGTCACCTCAGCCCGTGTTTGGCCGCCGGGACTTGTCCCCGGAGTGCATAGCATTGCTGACGCAGATGACGGAGGCCGACCCCACCAAACGCCCGACGCTGGACGAATGCGCCGCCAGCCCGTGGTAAGTGACTCGACCACCACACGAGAATGCGCCGAGTGGACGGGCCCTCACACCTCTATGTGTGTCTTTGTCCATGTGTGTCGGTCAGGTTTGTGCCGCCCCCGCCCACACGCACCCGCCCGGCACCGAGACGAAAGACCTGCTGCTGCTGAGCCATCCTCTACCCCACTCCCCCTCCGCACTTCTCTCTCATCTGACGGCCCTGAGATCTCAAGCCGACGTCCACCTGACCTGACCCAATCGAGTAGACAAGGGAGGCGCCAGGGTGTGGTGTTGTTGATGGGGAGATCTGCTTTTGCGTATGTGTTCCGGGTGGTGGTGCTGGCATGGTGCGGGTGTGTGTTTCCCTTGATTGTACAGCCCCCCGGCTTTTTCGCCCCTCGTCTCCGTGCATAGCTAGCGCGAGTGTGCGCATGTCTGTGTGGTGTGGTGGCTTTCTGTCCGTGTGTTCCATCCAGTCAGTGCCCCTGCGTGGAGCGTATGGATGCATCGCATCCACTGACGCACCGCCCGTGGCCGGCCGGCCACAGAGAGACCAATGAATGACCCACCCCGCTACCCCGCTTTGCCCCACCCATACAGCGCTCTACTCCGTCTCTCTTTGTATGCGAGACATACGACTTCATGGAAGGGATGATTGGTTGATGACTAACTCGGCCTGCGTCATGCGCCTGAATGAGTGTGGGAAATCTGAATCCGACGACCAGGCTGAGTGTGGGCACCAAAACACACACGGGCTACCACCAGCCAGACGGTGCACGTAATACACGTCCATCAGGGGCAGAACAGACAACAGAACGACTGTCTGTGGGTGCGTCGCATGCGAAGGGGTCACACTTACAACAGATATAAAATGTAGGCAGCAATAGAATCCCCCCTCCCCCCTCTCTCAGCAGCAGCTCTTGCGCTTCGTTGCCGGGCGGGTGCGTGTGGCTGCTGGCGGCTCGAACCTGAGAGACACACATGGACAAAGACACACAAAGAGGTGTGAGGGCCCGTCCACTCGGCTCGTTCTCGTGTGGTGGTCGAGTCACTTACCAGCTGCTCTTGGCGCACTCGTCCAGCGTGGGGCAGTTGGTGGGGTCGGCCTCGGTCATCTGCGTCAGCAATGCTATGCACTCCGGGGAGAGATCCCGGCGGCCAAAGACGGGCTGAGGTGACACCAACACACATAGACCCACACAGAGCCCATTCACGTGGCCACAGGGGGAATGTTTGCATCACTCCAGCTTACCGGCGCGTATGACGATGTGTCAGATATGTTCTCGTGGCCCCAGCACAACAACTGCCGCATCAGACGCCTGCAAGCAGACGACACGAGCCACATGGACACAATGGCGCCACCATTCAGTCTGTCCATGTGGCGTGCAAGTCGGCTGACCCTATGGCATGTACGGCGGCCTTCTCGGCGTCGAACACACCGTGGGGCACGAATGTCTGCACACGCAAGACAACACACACGTCCGGTGCGAATGGGCGTGTTGATGTGCCTTGCACCCGGCCGTGTGGGTACCTCGGGGGCATGGATAAAGAGGGAGCCGACGATGCTGGCCTTGTTGCGGACGGTCGTGTTGCCCTGTGTGCACATCAGACACATAGAGAGATGTGAGCCGATGGGGTCAGCTGGGGTATTGCGTGTGTGTGTGTGTGTGTGTGTACCTGGGAGGGGTCGAACAGTAGCGCATTGCCGAAGTCTATCATCTTCAGGTCCTGGCTATCCGCCCTCTCAAACATAATGTTGTTGGCATGGTAATCCCTGCAGCAGACAGAGGCGATACAAATGGCGACAAAGATGCCGAATGAGCCGGACCAGGTGCGCCTGTGCAGCGGCTGTCTGCACCCACGTGTGTGTGCTGGGTACCCGTGGTATACTCCCCGCGCTATGAGGCCCTTGTTGGCCGTGATGAGCTGGCTGGCCCATTCCCTGGCGAGGGACTCGGACACCGCGCTGCGGCCATAGTTGTCGACGTAGATGGCCGTCGGGCAACCGCACCGGGTGTACAGCGAGCCTTCCGCCAGGTACTCCAGCTCGAAGAAGGATGCCCCTTCCATATGGTACACCTGCATCCAGGCAGATGCCAACCACACACGCCCCACGCCATGGTATACCATCTCCTTTTCTGTGCCCTCCCTGTGCATGCATGTGTCAGTGCAGCCATGTGCTTACCCCCTTCAGCTGCAAGACCTTCTTCAGCCCCTGCAGCCGCCCCAGCACCATCATCTCCCCATGCACCACGTCGAACTTGTTCATGAAGAGAACCCGCCCCAGCTGGTCAAGGCCGTACCGCACCTTGTTCGCCACCTTGCGCAGCGCGCACACCCTCCCCGTATCGCGGCGGCTGGCGCGAAACGCCGCGCCCTCGCTGCCCTCTCCCAGCAGGCCGTCGTTGGTGAAGAATGGCTTTGGGAAGCATGGTCCGCTGCCCAGGGGGCTATCCCGCTGCACATAGTGCACGGGGATCGGGGAGGGGTGCTGCACTGGTGGCGGTGCGTGGTGGCGGCACACGGGCCAAAGATGGCCCGGCGAAGCTTCTCGAGCAGCAGCATCTCTCCGGAGACCCGAAACGGTGGAAAAATCTGACAAAATCAATCCATTAGAATCAATGTAGGGTTTGTGGGGTTTAGGGTGTCTCGTCGAGAAAACCGATTCTCGCCGCCTTCCTCGCCAGCCCGTCCATTGAACGAACGAATGGTTCATTCGTGATGGTGACTGTCCATCAGCAGTGGCATGTCGGCGGGCGCTCCGGCCGATGCATCGAATGAGGATACCATTGCTGCTGTGTTGCCTCAGCGCCGCCAATTTCACACGGTCCTGACGCAATACTGCCAGCAGGCAGAGCCGAACCTGAAGTGCCCCATCTGGTAACAGACAAACAGGCAATTGACGGCTCGATTCGCAATGCATTTCATCTTTCTTTCTCCTGTGCGTTCTGCTTGCAGCGATAGGTTGTTCGATGACCCTCGCGCCGGTCCATGCAGCCACTTCTACTGCCGGGAGTGCATCTTGGCGCACATTCACATACGGTGCGAGTGCCCCGTCTGCAGAAACTACCTATGGTGAGTGAGGTTCCCATTCGTATCTGCCGCAACAATACGATGAGTGCCCACACAAAGGAAAGGCCACCTCCCATCTGCTCTCTGTTTGCATGCGCAGCCCTCGTGACTTGCGCAAGATCGGCCTGCTAGAGAGGATGGTGACGGCCTTCACGGCCCTCCGCCAGCTATTGGACAACATTCCCGATGAGCCTCACGAGGAGGCTGCTGCAGCAGCACACGACCAGCCGCCCATGCAGCTCGACGATGGCAGGGATGGCAATGGAGCGGACGGAGAGGACGGACACAGAGGGGAGGAGGAGGAGGCCGCACCAGCTGCTGCAGCAGCAGCTGCTGCCGGACCGGCTGCTGCTGCTGGGGCATCGTCTGCTGCGCACATGGATGGGGGAAATCGGCGTGTGGTGACCACACAGGTGGGGGATGATGAGCGCCACGACCACACGCACGAACCAGACATTACTGGTATGTGTGTCTGTGCGCTGGCTGGTTTCGTTGGTCAGGACGTCGATGCCATCGAGCGTGATCTGGCGGAGGCTCAGCCTCTGGATGCGAAGATCACGAGCCTCCTCCTCGCATTCGACAGAGGAGAGTTCTCCATACCGCCAGGCATACAGGTGTGGCAAAATGCCAAACAACCGTCGTCCTGCATCCATTCATAGCTGCATGCCCGTTTTCGCTTCTTTCTTTCTTTTTCAGTTGCCGTCGACAATTCCTCATCCAGAGAGTGCCCCTGCTGCCCACTCAGAGCCGCCAGGAGAACCCGACGCAGCAGCAGCCCCCGCAAGACCTCAGAGCGAGTCGCTGCCCCCGCTGGCCGCCGCATCCCCTCCTCATGATCACCACGATGATGACGATGCCCCGCCCGCCCCTCGCTCCCCTCCATCCCCCAGCCCTTCGCCACCCCAGGCGGCCATCGACGATGAACCGCCCCCACCTGACGATCCACCAGCTGCTCAAGAGGACGCTCCGGCCCAGCGAGATGGTGGTTCTCCCAGCGTCATTGTCGATTCCAACGGTCAGGAGGTGCGGGCCGTCGATAGCATCACCGACCTCCTCTTCGCTTCACAGCCGGTCGTTCTGAGGCCCAGGAGGGCCGTGACGTCAACGGGCCCACGAGAAGAGCCGCCGATCGTCATCGCTGATGAGAGCAGGAACGCGGAGGAGCCGCCCGGGGAGCAGCAGCCTGAGGAGGGGCAGCAAGATGGAGAGAAGGCTGCAGAGGGCGGGGAGGGGGCGGATCATGATGTGGACATGGAGGATCCGCGGCAAGGTGACGAGGAGCGGCCAGACAATGCAGATGTGGAGGACATAGATGAGCCCGTCGATAGAGATCGATACCATGGCGACCATGACGACCATGACAACAACAACCGTGCATCCGGTGGCCCCCCCCCACACGACGACGAGCCCCAAGGCATCAGCCCCATCCTGCGACGGCACCCACACCCGCCCCCAGACCGCCCTCCTCTCGTCAAGCGAGAAGACGAGGTCCTATCCATCGAGTCAAGCCCACCAGCGTCGAAACATCGGCCCCAGGCAAAGGCCCCTCCCTCTCGGCTGCCGGCACATGACCATGTGGAGGAGATAGAGGAGCCCGACACCCCGCCCAAGCCGAACAGGCAGCCATGCGACAATTGGAAGTTCCCTCTCGGACGCGACCGTGGCTTCGTCAGACCTCCTGGGGCCAGGCTGGAGGGGCTGGGGCGCAAGGGGATGGGAGAGAGACGGCATCTGGGGAGTGCTGTGAGGCCCCCACCACCACCTCCAGCTGCTGCTGCAGCTGCGGCTGCGGCTGCTGCGCCGCGGGTGGCTTTGAGGCCGCCAGGTGGCGCTGGGATGATGTCGATGGATCTGTTTGGTGAGCGGGGGGAATCAGCCCCCGACCCTCCTGCGGGTGCGGCGGCGGCTGCAGCAGCGGCCTTGCCCACTCCGTCCCCTCCCTCCCCGCCCCGCAAGAATCGCAAGACATTCGACTGGCGACACTCGGATGAAGGCGAGAGAAAAGAAGGCAGCATCGCAAAAAGGGAGGAGGTCAAGGATGGGACACCTGCGGGTGATGGCGCCTGTCGGGGCAGTAGGGGCGGGGGTGGTGATGCGCTTGTGGCCGACGGGGAAAGGGAAAGGGGAAGGGCGGCGGGCGATGAGATGCAGATCGATATGGAGGTGGATATGGCTGTAGATAGAGCGCCTGTGGCGGTGCCGCCCGCCATCACTGCGCCGGTGCGTGTGGTGCTGCTGGGCAGCAGCATCGACGAGGAGATGCTCAAGACCATGAAGCAAGCATGCGAGTGAGCGACGCGCACGCACACGTGCGTTCGAGTGCCGATAGTGATGCACACATATGTGATCCGTTCGTGCGTGTTGACGCGTCCAGGTTGATGCCAGGCACTGTCGTGATGCGATGGACGCCGAGCGTGACCCATCTGGTCGTGGCTGTCGACGATCAGCAGAGGGTCATCAATCGTACCATGAAGTACTTCATGGTACGTTCGCTCATACGCAGAGGCCAAGGCGCATGCTCATGTCTCTTTCCTGCTTCCCTTTCTCAGGCGCTGTTGGGCAGCCAGTGGATCGTGACGACTGAGTGGCTGGAGGCGTCGCTGCACAACAAGCGATGGATGCCCGAGGAGCCATTCGTAGCCTCAGGTGGGCCGGCCGGGTGACGACAAAGGAGAGACAAGGGGCCCCGTGCTCATGTGTCTCGCTCGTGTGTGCGGTGACAGGTGACCTGTTCGCCGAGGGGGGGCCGCGGAAATCCCGCCAGTGGAAAGACACCAACCACCCCAACTGCCCAAAACGGTATGTGACCAGATAAATCGGACAGCCTCCCTCTCCCTCTATCGACCATCCGTCAGGTTGCTCAAGGGCCTGGCCATCTGCTGTGACTTCTACGAGCTGTCGTCCAGCGTCCCCAAGGCCGAGGACATCAACCAGGTCGCCCGACTCGCCGGCGCCATCATACTCAAACGACCCGCTGTAGCCAAGCGGAAAGCCAATGCGCCACCGCCCCCCGACAGCCCCTCCTCCCCCCGACCAAGGCCACTCCCTGACGGAGCGGCCCGCATTCTGCCGTCCCCCATTCGCAAAGCGAGAGGAGGCTCGTCCAGGCGGAGAGGCAGCGGGGCGGGGGGTGGTGGTACGCCAGATGGTGTTGTGAGGCCTCATGGGGCCCGGCTGTCGACGTCTGGCGGCAAGTCGGGGTCGCGTCGGAGGCGGGCGGGGGTGGTTGACGCTGCTGCACTGCCGAAGGAGTCGGTGGTGGTGCTCCTCGACCCAACAAAGAACAGGTAACTGACACACGTAGGCAAGGCTAGAGATGCCAAAGTGCACTTTGCTGGTATGTCTGTGGGTATCTGTGATTGTTCATTCGTTCAGTGTTGGTGTGGCTCGGTACGTGTCTGACGTGTTTCGGTGCCAGGTGGCCCCGGTGTCGTGGCTGCTGCTGTCCATATCGCACCTGCAGCAGCAGCCATTCGCCCCCCTGACTGATGCCTTCAAAGAAGAGGTGCCGCAGGCTCTTCCGTGATGGCGTGTACGTTCCGTGGGGTGCGCGCAACAACGACGAGAATATGTACAAGAATTACTCAGTGACCATGGATGCTTGCATCCATCCATGGGATGGACGAGCAAGTGTCTATCTGGGACATCCACGTATGTGCTCACGCATCAACATGTACGATCGAAGCAAGCTGCAAATGCATCACATCGCGGACACAACCCACACCGACTCACTCATGGATTGCTCTCAGTGGCCATGAGCGAGGGCCGATGGGTGACCTGCGTGTCACTGATCGGCTCCCACTCACGGTCCTCGCAGAGCACGCTCCATGGGTGTATCGACGCCAATCCGTCATGCCGTGCACTGCACGCACCCCAACACACACCCCACTATGACACCAACGAGAGAAAAGCTGTTCGTGTTCCTCATCAGCCCCCCCAAGCGATCCGGCCCATCCATCCATCCATGTGTCACTCATTCAAGTGGTCTTGTCGACGCCCATGTGCCGAAGGTCATCTTCTGTTGCGGGCGGTGCAGACGGAATCAGCATCCTCACCCTGTCCTCAGCCTCCTTCCGCCACCCAGGGAACAGAACCGCCACACAGATCAGCGCCATAACCGTCACCAGCACCAGAAACAACAGGATGGACAGCCCCGTCACCAGTGCCAGCAGCTCGGGATTGAGAAGCAGGGGCAGCAACAGACTCAGCAGCAGCAGGGCGCCGACAACCGCACAGGCGACGCAGCAGCACATGGCAGGCCGTCGGCTGTGCTGGGAGTGAGGAATCGTCGGAGCTGCATCCACAGGCACACGCACACACACAGAGAGAAATCCGGGGATCATGCGCTGCTTGTTTTTGTCTGCTGCCTTACCGATGGCACGTTGGAATGCATCGACCTTCCAGTCTAGCTTTGCCTTCTCGCGGTAGCTCTCCAGCTGGAGAGCGACACTCTCGGCCATGCCATCATGGGCTTGGGCGGCAAATTTCTATCAGGTCTTCCCTCCCTGTTTCTCGTGGCCTCAGATCTGCAGCCTTCGCTGTCAGGGGTCACTCTATAAGCTCGCAGCCACTTGCGAGCTTCGAGAGCTGAGAGGGAGGAAAAAAGACTGCGGAGCAGGAAAGAATCTCCCTTATCACCATTCACCCTTCAGCTGATCAGCTGGATTCAAAGATCTCAAAGATGCCGAGGCTGACGATGGATGCAGAAGCGGCCTCAGATGATCCCTCGCCAGATCCACCGCAGCACCTGTCATCGTCAGCCGCCGCCCTGCCCTCGGCAGCGCCCCGCCTATCGGCTTCGTCTGACACGTCTATAGGCGTCCGAGGCTTGAACGATGTTGTGCGAGCAATGGTGCAGCGCAGGGGACTGACGTCAGTCTTCGAAGAGATGGAGACGCTCCGACGCGCGAGAGGAGAGGGCGCCCACAGGAAGGATCTCACAGTCAAGGATCTCACGATTGTGGTCAGCTGACCGATTGAGAGCAAGAGACGGGATCATGTGGAGGTCTCGTTGGGTTGGTTGTTTTGTTCCCTTTGGTGTGTTGGTTGTTCGTTCAGGGTGTGTCGTCTGTGGTGGGTGCGGGCCTATTTCTAACGCCAGGTCAAGCTGGGGCGTTTGCTGGTCCTGCCCTTCCGGTGGCCTACATGATGGGGAGCATCGTTTGCATTGCTCCCGCGCTGGCCATGGGTAAGTGGGTGGGTGAGAGATGGGTGGACACAGCATCCAGAAACAGCGGTTTTATGTGGAATATGCGCGTGTTGCAGGTGAGCTGAGCTCACAGTACCCGTCTGCTGGGGGTCTCTACACAGTTTGCTATATCCTTTTCGGCGAATTCATCGCATACCTGGTACGCCCCTGCTCACGAGTGTCTCTCTTCCCCTTTTCTCCTCGCTTTGTGGATGCGTTGATGCAGCTGGCGTTCTCCCAGGCCATCATGTATCTGTTCGCATCATGTGTGGCCGCGCGAGGCTGCGCCCAGTACCTCGCCGCATTGCTCAATATCATCGGCCTGCCGCAATCTGTGACATCGTATCTCTTCTTCGAGCCGCCGGCACCCTTCAACGATCTTTTCGAGGTCTCTTTCGTGGCGCCTCTGTTCCTCCTGGCCGTCACCACTATCAACAGCCTGGGCTCGCATCGCGTTGCTGTCTTTCTCAAGTGGAACTTCCTCTTCAACTACTCTTTGATTCTCTTCTTCATTGTGGCTGGGGCGGTGTTCTTCAATGCGGCCAATTTCGTACCCTTCGCCCCCAATGGCATGCAGGGAGTCCTGGCTGCCGCATCTGTGGCCATTTTCGCCTTCCCGGGGAGCGAGACGATTGCCAACCTGAGTGAAGACTGCGAGTCACCGTCCCGGCAGATTCCGCTGGCCATGGTCGCCACGCTCGCCATTGCAACAACGGTGAGCAACCAAGCAAGCAATATGTTGACAGACTTGACTGACGTATGGACCCCTTAAGATGAACGCGCGCACAGGTTTACGTCTCGGTCAGCGGAGTGCTGATGGGTATGGTGCCGTCGGGCTTGCTGGACCCCCGCGCTCCGCTGTCTGAGGCCTTTCGGTACCACCACTGGGCCTGGATGGGGGGGCTCGTGGCGGCGGGGACCATGACAGTGCAGCTGCCCGTCATGTTCTCTATCGGCATGGCTAAGGTCAGCCACTTAACACGATAGGCGATGGATGTCTGAGACAGGTATGTGTTGTGTGTGTGTCACCAGGCCAGGATTATCCTGCAAATGTCCCGTGACGGATTGCTGCCCAGAGTAGGCAAGCCACTCGTGCGAAGGTGTGTTCTGCGTCTCATGTGTTCATGTCTTCCACGTGTGTGTAGGCGTTGAGCCGTATCGACCACCACGGCACACCTCAGTTTGGCGTGGCTCTCCTAGGTGGCATCGCCGCCGTCATGTCGGCTCTTCTGAGAATCGAGGCCTCAATGGCCCTTGCCGTGGCTCTAGTTATGACCAACTACGGTTTCAGCTGCTACTGCGTCCTTCTGAGGCGACTCGCGCCGGTCCATCGAAGCCGACAGGACGGCCGCGGGGAGTCCCCGAGATCGAGGGCGGGTGTGAAGAGAGAGGTGGTCATCACGCTTGGCGGGCTCTTTATGGTGGTGTCTCTGTGTTTCGGCTACACAATCCACGTGCCGGCGATGGGCAGAGCCATGCAGATAACTGCGGCTGTGTGCGTGCTGGTGCTCGCCGCGGCTGTCTGCGTCCTGACAGCTGTGACGAAGCCGCGCCGAGCCAATAAGGCGGTGATCGGCGTGGCGGGTGAGCCGCTGCTGGGCGAGAACAATGAGCACATGGACGATGGGTCAGAGTCGGTGGCTACCGGGTTTCTGTGTCCGTTGTTTCCTGTGCTGCCTTTGGTGGGGATGTTTCTGACAATGTTGACGGTTGCCGGGTGTGGGTGGCGGGTGCTGCTTGAGGTGCTGGGTGTGTGGTGCTTTGTGTCGGTCTTCTACTTTCTTTATGGCATTCACTACAGCGCCATCAGACAGACTGCCGCTGCGCCGATCGAGTGATCACTCACTTTGCTTCCCCGCAGTTTGTCTTATGGAGTGCATGAGTGAGTCGGGCCGTCCTTTCTGATGGCATGTCTGTATGTCTATCTGTATGTCTGTTTGTGTGTGTGTTATTGTCTGTGCGCGACGTGCGTGTGATGTGTATAGATCGACCCTACCTTGACCAACCATGCCATACATGCCGTACGTAAGTCTTCTTTGTTTGTCCACTCATGCCATGCACTCACCCCCCATCCACTCATCCACTCCACTTGTTCATTCATTCATTCGACCTCTGCCGGTGGTGGGTCGGGGTCGCCCGCGTCGTTTCTGTCCAGCACATAGACGTGGCTGTGGCAGGCCAGCGGCGCCTGCACCCCGCCCACTGCCCCTCCATACACACCAGACTGGTCACCACTGCCTCCCTCCTGCCCCCCCTCCCCCGCCTTAGCCTTGCTGGCCGCCTGATGCGCCCGCCTGTTGGGCACCGCCTCGATGCCCAGGTAGCAGTCTCTCAGCCGTCTCTCGTTGGGCAGCTCCTCCCCCTCGCAGATGAGTGTCTGGTTCTCCACTGCAATGGCCATGTGCTGCGACAGCTGCTGCTTGACGTCGGCTATGGAGTCGTGGAAACACATCTCAAGGGCCACAGTCTGGGCCGTGTGGGCATTGGTGAGGAAGAGCACCAGGGGCGGCAGGGGGGGCGACTCCACTATGTAGAGGTGGACATGCGCGGCCCCGGGCGGCAGGCCGCTTTCCTTAATTTTGGCCTTGTTGGGCAGGAAGGTCCCGGCGCTTCCTTCCATCAGCACCAGACGCCCCTTCGGCACCTCAGGGGCGGGCGGGGCGTTCTGCTGCCACAAGGCCAGCAGCCGGCCCTTGAATGACAGGACGGTCTCCTCCAGCTCGGCTTCAAGGTCGATTTGCCGGCCGTCTCCAGGCAGGTGGACTGTCGCAGCGACGCTGGTCGCCGCGGCGGCTGCCACCTTTTGCCGAGTGTGCTGGCGGGAGAACGACTTGGAGAAGGACTTGGATGCACCGGCAGGCGGCACATCCGTGCCCTCCATTGACTTGTCCATGGGGATTGTTAACGAACGGAGGGGGCGTAGGGAGACGGGAGAAGCCCGCGAGGCGCGGCGGGGAAGGTAAACGATCTCGATATTGGGGATATCAGCGCAAAGCACATGAAGGCAGGCCTGGGAATGACAGAACACAGCAGATCTGCCGTGCCACATTGTCCTTTCTCTGTTCTTGCAGATGCAGGTCCTTCTTGGCGCCGTTGTCATTCTCTCTTTTGCATGGTTCAGCGAGTGCGTGAACGGCCGGAGTGGCCGTCTGCGGCATTCCCTTGCGCAGCCGAAGATTCCCTCTCCTCACTTTATGACCCAGATCTTCACTTTGAAGGGTAGTGAGCCCAGATCTGCTCGAAATATGGCTGCCTCCTTTGTTTTCTCCTCTGTCAATGGTACAGATTGCGGTTATGGCGGGGACGTGTTGAGGCTGACGGCGGATGACATGCACGAGGTCAAGGAGGGCGACGCCATCAAGCCCGTCTACAACCAGGAAGGTGTGCACATGCCCTTTGGAGCGGAGAACGATGGACACTTGCATTCTCCTTCTTGTCTTTCTGTCTGTCTGTCTGTCTTTCTGTGCAGCCCCGTACGCTCACAACATCCACAGCGTCGAGGTCAGCCATCCTAAGATCGACCTACAGTGATTGTGAGTGTGTGGATGCGGGTGGATGTGTGGATGCGATGCAGCTGTGTGGTTTCGGTAAGGTGGAGCTCTTCGAGTTTGCCGACGGTGTGACGCTCACGGAGGGGGTGAGCCGATGCAGGGGAAGCGCGTACGAGTGCCAGGTCAGTATGCAGGCAGGGCAACGCACCATACCAAGAGAGGATGGTGCTCTGCCTGCACTGCATGATGCGCATATATCAGTGTTTCCCAGTCGATGCCAACAAGGGCGTCCTCAGCCTCTCGCGAGGTGAGGATACTCATCCATATCCCACATCTCATCTCATCGTGCGATGGCGGCCCATTTCTGTCCTCTCATCTCATCTCCGTGTGTGTGTGTGTGTATGTGCAGTCCCCAATGCATGCCAGCAGGAGTAGCTCGTGCCGACGCCTGCTGCAGTGGGCTAGCCTTTAGACATATGTGGCTGCATGTGTGGATGCATGCCTCTGGTATACGATCGCAAATGAGAATGCGGGTGTGCACTGCACTGCACAGGACGGACGTCATTCAAGTAATGTCGGTCAACAAGCCACCATGCACCCATCTGAGCACAACAGCGAATACCATGGAGAGACGTGTGAGAGAAGAAGACAGAGCAACGCACCATCCACACGAAAGTATGCCTCGACTTTTGTCACGAGGCGGTCGGCGCGTGAGAGACACGACGTGAGTGTTGTGAGACTCCCCGTGGGTAGCTGACGCCCTTCTTGGTGTTGCGCAACCTCGTCAGCCGCCGATCCACGCGAGCCAAATACTCTACACCACACACACATACGCACATACACACATACACACGTGTGTCATGGAGAGCTCCTCCCCTTTTGATTGCCACTTCTGACTCTGAATGACCTGAGAAAGTGATTCTTTTCTCCTGTCCGTCGGGCCCCTTGTCCTCCTCGCCAAAGATGGCATGAATCTCCTGCAGACAGACAGACAGACAGACAGAAAGCCAGAAGGACAGAGACGTAAAGAGGCAGAAGGTTGACCGTCCAGTCTCTGTCTGTCTGCAGGATGCCACCGTCCGTTCCTGACCTGGTCGAGGAGCTCTCGTCCATAGCGGACGAATAGGATCTGCAGCGTCTGCTCGACGTTGATCCGGCCCTCGAAGTGCTTATCGTACATCAGAAACTGAACCAAGTGGAACAGCTTCCTCGGCTCAAGACCTAGAGACAGGCACCACCCACCCAGCCAGCCAGTCAGCCACAACGCATATGTGTGATGGTTGTCTCAGAGAGAGAGAAGGGAGGGAGAGAGACGGCGTCGACCTGCCTACCTGTTTTGTCGTTGATGCATCTTTGGTACATGATAAGGAACTCCTCCCAGCTGATGGAATGGTCGAGGTCGTCATCCACCTCCCACACCATCAACTCTATCTCCCTCTGCACGCACACACACACCCAAAGCCATCGTGGGGCTCCCACTCTCTCTTTGATTCGTCAGGCGCCGACCTTGTGCATGGGCGCCCCCAGTTTGTTGAGGACGTCAGCGAGTTCCTGCCAACTCAGCTTGCCGTCCCTGTCGGCGTCGATGATGGCAAACACCCTCTTGAGGGCCTCGTACTCGACCAGCGATATCTGCTCCTCCTGTTGACCTTCACTCATACTCAGAGGCTGCGGCAGCCCCTGAGGACCCGCACGCTGGGTAGAAAGAGCCGAAGATGCCGTCGGACCTGCCATCGCCTTTATCCTCAGAACAACCCTCAATCTAAGCTCGCAGAACGCGAGCTCTCGGCCGGGGGCAGCACCTGTGGTTCGAGATCTCAAGCAGATCTGTGGACGATGGATGGTGAAGAGCGACCACCCGTGAAATGTTGCTGAGCTGAACCAAAGATATGCTCAAACGAGCCAACAGCCTTCCCAGCAGCCGATTTTTGCGCCATGTGTGCCTTGCGCTCGCCCTCGGCCTCACAGGCAGCCTCACCGAGCCCGCCGCATTCGTCGCCCCGTCACCGAGGACTCCCTGGCTTCTGCAGCAGACCACCCGGAGTCGCCACATGCGTCTGCACAGCAGGTGGCGGCACAGCAGCAGAATGCCATCACGAGACCAGCCCGTGCACCCGAGAAGCGAGGCATCTGACGATGAAGGTGATGGAGAGGCGGGCTGGCCTGACCAGCTCATGAGGCGATTTCTGGAGACCAGCTCGTCCGTGATTGGGGATTTTTCACGCTCCGTGTGGGTGTTGGCTGCCCTGCCTCTGCTCTGGCTGATTGCTGATCCGAGCTGGATCACATCGCTCTCGTCCTCCGTCGGCCAAGTGCTGCAAACCAGCCACACGACCACATCATCGACAGCAGCGGGAGGAGATGCCCGTCCTGTGTCCCTCTGGCCGCCCCCCGCGTATGCGGACGATGAGCTGCGGAAGTTTGCGGACAACGGCAACCCGGTGGCTGTGGACCCGCTGTGCTTCGTGCGTCGGTGTCAGCTGCAGACCAAGGCGTGTGCTGCCGACCGGTCCTGCATGAAGGGGCTCACCTGCCTCGCCAGATGCAGGGGCGACTCCATGTGCTCTACCAGTGAGTGGATGATGGAGAGGCAGATCAGGGAGAAACAGATAGACGAGGAGGGTGTGTTGGTCGGTGTGTGTAGGTTGCTTTTCCCGTTTCGGGTCGAGCACATTGGATGCGTTTCTGACGTGCAGTGTGGAGAAGGAGGGGTGCGTCAATGTGCCGCGGGACCTGGGGCCCGCCACGTGGACATCACCCAAGGAAGACCAGGCACCGTAGGCGACACAGACAGACAGACAGACAGACAAACCACACCACACCACACGGGCACCGCATCTCTATCTACGCGGCGTTGTTCTGTGTGTGTGACGTATAGTGGCCCCGTTGATGATTTCGACGTCGCATCGATGGAGGGTACCTGGTACAAGGTGCTCGGCATGAACTCACGGTCAGCCAGCAAAGAGGGCGGAGGAAATGGACACAGAAAGACGTCACCGGCTGCCCTGCCCCACTTTCCTGTGCGGGTGTGGTGTGCAGGTACGACTGCTTCGACTGTCAGAAGAACACCTTCACGCCAGCTGAAGAGCCAAACAGTGAGGGAGCAGATATGTCAGTCTCTTTGGTGTCGATGCATGTGTGACATGCAATCCTCGTTCGTGTCGTGTGTGTTGTCTGTCTGTCTGTCTGTCTGTGCAGAGCCGTGGCGTGTCGCTGTGGAGTTCAGTCTGCCTCGTCCGCGTGGCGGTGCGTGGAACAACCGCGTTAGCGAGGACATGTTCCCGGAGGCCACACCAGACATGCGCAAGCAGAGGAGCTACCGCACCAAAGGAGAAATGTTCGGACTCACTTTCTGGGAAAACTGGTGAGCTCAGCTCAGTGGACCCTCCCTCCCATCACCCACACCCACTCACCCACCCACCGCACACACACGTGTGCTGACCGATCCATGTGGCCTCAGGTACATTATCGGCCAGCGTGACGAGGGCCCCGACCCCTACAAGTTCGTCTACTACACGGGCCACACGCTCCAGGGCAACTACCGCGGCGCGTTCGTCTATGTCCGCACTCCCACCTTACCCCAGAGCATCGTGCCAGAGCTCACCCAGGTGGCCGAGCGGGCCAAGCTCAAACTGGCCGACTTCTGCGTCATCGATAACGACAAAGTCGGAAGGAGGCAAGACGGAGAGAGGGAAAGGGAGAGGGAGAGGGGGGGCATGCGGCTGGCGAGGACCACCGGCAAGGCAGCCAAGGAAGACATTGATCGAGGTGGGTGGGTGGGAGATGAACCAGGCAGGCATTCTTTTGTGAACCGACCATCGATCCATCAATCTCTCCCTCCATCCATGTATGTGTGTGTCAGATGCGAACCTGCGTTGGTTCACGAGTCGGTCCATCCCGTTGTGGAACTACCGCTTCTTCGAGCTGACTCGACTGCTGGCCGAGGAGTTCAGCGACTGGTTCGAAGACCCTTCCATCACCTCACAGTGGCTCGTCGAACAGCAAAGACGGTACGTGACACACTTCACTTCATCCCCCAGAAACACCCACCACCCACACCCTCACCATAATTGCCCTCAAGATTACCCTCCGGTTTGTCTGTCCATCCAGGGTGATCCTGACTCAGCCCTTTGCCGTGTCGCCCTTCGCAGAGAACCCCTTGGGCACCGACGCGTCCGTCAACATCGACCCCACCGAGTATCTCCTCAGCTCCGGCAACGTCCGCAACGAGCAGCTCCGCGAGAAGGTCGAGACGCTCGAGGAAATCTTCGATGCCAAGGCCACTGTCGACCCCATGGACACCTCATCGGTGGAAGGGCTGCTTTCTCTCAATGGTGAGGCGATGCCCGTGGAGGTGCTCAACACCAGAGGGCGCAGCAGCAGCCCCTTCACGACCACCCCAGCATCACGGCGGATGTCACTCATGCTGGCCAGGCGGGGAGCGGACGGATCGGCCGTGCGGCCTCCGTCGCAACTGGACATCCCCCCTCTCCCCGATGAGCTGGAGATGGAGGTCTTGCTTCCGCCAGCGCAGTTCCTCACCGCCGAGCAGCGGGCCTTCATCCGGCAGTACTCGAGGCGGCCCTGCCTCTACAGGCCGACCACACAACAGCAGCAGCAGCAGCAGCCGTCGACGGCTGCTGCGTCTGCGTCGAGGGTGCTGCCGGGATGGCTGGGCCGCATCACCAATGTCAACAACAGGGTGCCGACGGGCGGGCCGGGGATGGCCGAGGCCGCCATGCCCTGACGGACATTGCCAGCCCACGTAGTTAGATACATCCTGTAGCTAATGGGCCACGCAGGCTGGCAGGGATTTTTAAGGCTTTCTCATTACCACTAGCTAGCTAGTATTATGATCCATCCATCCATACGCTGGTTGTTTGTGTTGCCTTTGCTGCTGATAAGGTGTGGTTTGTGTGGTGGGTGGTTTGTGTGGATGTACAGGGGGCAATACGGGCGGGGGGCAGCTGGTTGTGGATACACAGCACCCATCGCATCGCAGCGATCGAGGGAGGGCTGTGACTAGCGTAGACAGAGAGAAACAGAGAGAGAGAGAGAGCCCTGAGTGTTGTGGATAGACAGACAGCGAGCGACAGGATCATACATGTTTGCTGCGGGCGTCATTTCGAGGCGAGAGTAGGCGAGAGTTCGGTTGACGAGTCGATTGATTGTACGAGAAAGGGGGCATTCATTCAAAACGGACGGACGGCTGCACGCATGCATCGATGGGCGTGGCATGCGCCGCTCGAGTCAGTCAGTCAGTCAGAGTTTGGACGGACACAAACCCATAAGTAGTACTGAATAGAATAGAAGGGTGCGGTGCGATCAACCATGCCGCCACCACACCAGGACATGCACACATACATGCACACATGCCATGCCGTGCAGACGCCTGCCTTGTCTTGTCTGTCGACACACACTGTCTGTCAGCTGGTGCCGACGCGGGTGTCGGCCCGCCCGGACCGGATGCACCTCCCTCTCCAGCCAGCTCGGGCTGGGCTAGATCGGCGGCGGACATCACATCCACCTCCGCTGGCACACCAACACAGTCAACTCAGTCAGTCAACTAAACGCACGCACGCCTCACTCACCATTACGGCCGTCAGTCAGTCAACCTGCTCGTGCTGTCCAGCGATTCGCCGCCCAGGTTCTAGAAGACTGTCTGCTCAGCCAGCACCGGCTGCCACCATTATTCCGTAATGGCGCAACACGGTGCGGCCACCAGCGGCAGCACACTCACCATGCCAATCACTGGCAGGCAGGCAGGCAGGCAGTCATCGACTCCACGAATCAGTCAGTCGGTCGGCTCACGGCGAGTCAGTTATCCAGCCATCCATCCATCCAGCCATCCAGCCATGCAGGCGCACACACATGTGGAGGAGACAGGCGGAGGGCGTGTGGATGTGTCAGTGTGTCAATTAGTGAGTGAGTAGAGTGGGTGGGTGGGCGGTGCGGTGCATCCTATCCTTGCACACATGATGCATGATGCGATGGATGACTGGATGGGTAGCTGGGGTGGGTGGGTGGGTGGCTAGATGGCTACAGGGCAGGTCCTCGATCCGATCGAGGGCGGACAACACAAGACGGCCCACCCATCACGGACGGACCACATGCGTGTCTGTCTCTCTGGCTGCCGGTTCCTCCTTCACTCTCTCCCTCCCTCCCCGCCTGTCTGTCTGCAGGTCACTGTGTCTGTCAGGTGAGTGAGCACACACACACGCGCTCACGCACACACACTCACACGCACGCTCGCAACCACACAAGACGACGACCGTTGCACATTGCCTTGATCCATAGTGGCTGAATAGGTCCGTAATCAGGCAGGCAGGCAGGCAGGCAGACACGCGCTCTCTGTCCTTCCGTCTGTTCCCTTCCCTTAACAAAACTCTGGGCTGTGTGTGTGTGTGTGGCTTAGCGGGTGGGTGGGTGTGAGTGAGGTGGGTAAAAAAATCATGAGCATGGCGTGGCGTGGGGTGGGATGTCATGTCATCAGCTGATGTGATGTGGTGGCATGGCATGGCATGTGTGTCAATGAGCGACAAGGAAGGAATCGAATCCCCCGCCCTTTCCCCCCACTGCTCTTCGTGTGCAGACAGACAGACAGACAGACAGACAGAGAGAGAAGACGACCAGTCAGGGAAAAGGAAATCGGCCACACACCACACTCGTCCATTCATCCATCCATCCACTCAGGCAGGCAGGCAGGAAGTCGAACAGGCGGAAGGCATCCACTCACACACGGACACACATACACCCACACATACACATACACACACACACACACACAAGCAGGCGACGGACATCCAGACACGCCAAGCGGCGCGTGGACACCAGCATTTACAGACAGGCAGACAGACAGACAGACAGACAGCGAGAGAGAGAGCCAACCAGCCAGCCAACCAACCAAGAAAGTAATGTAAGCAACCAGGGGTCCTTCCTTCTAGGTACAGTTACAACACTTACAAAACAGCCGGAGAAGACGAGACAAGAGAGGAAAAGTTGGATGGATGTCATCTGAGTGGGTGGTCTGTCTATGAGTCTAGTATCGCCCGCCCAGCTGCGGCAGCCAGCGAATCCCCTCAGGGCGATGAGGATGACGAGGACGCCGAGGGCTCCTCGTTGAGGAGGGCGCGGGGCGCCATGTGGGGGCGGATGTCGACGGTGGCGTTGGTGTCGACGTAGTAGAGCATCATCGCTGTCCGCTGGCCCAGGTACTGACAGACAGACAGACACCATCACACAACACAACACAACACCACACAGACACACACAGAGAGAGAGAGAGAGAGATCTATGTCTGACGGATGGTGTGTGTGGTTGGTTGATCTGATCTGTACCTACCTGGTCCTTGCGCAGCGGGTGTGGCGACACGCTCGTGTCGTTGAATTGGTACCTGAAGGAAAGGAAGGCCACACACGACACACACGACACACAGCACACAGCACCGACCACAATGACACACGAACACATTGATGCCCGTCCATGGAGTGCGGTGCGCGTGTGTGATGTGTTGTGTGTGGTGCTTACCACTCGTTGTTGGCGCCATAGCGGCACATGGCGCGGTAGTGGCCCGAGTTGACACGCTGCCCGTCGTGGGCGATGAGGCCCACCAACTCGTAGGTCGGCACCTCGTACTTGGACAGAAACGACCTGCACGGACACACACACCACACACACACCACAGGCGACAGACAAATGCAAAAGTTGATGCGATGGATGGATGGATGAATGGATGGATGGAGACCAGTCTGTGTGTGTGTGTGTGTGTGTGTGTCCTCCGTGATCCCACTCACTTGGTGAGCCACTTCTTGGAGATGACGAGTTTCTCCGGGTAGGCCACCATGTGCTCCAGCTGCCAGCACAGCACAGCACAACCAACCAACCACCACACCACAAAGTGTTCATTCTCCCTCCCTCCCTCCCTCTCTCTCTGTGTGTCTGTGTGTCTGTCTGTCTATCGTACCTTCTTGCTTGCGCCCGTGAATTTGTTGAAGCGGTATCGCTTCAGGTGCAGGATGAGGATCGGCCTCAGCTGGTCGAAGAGGCACTGCGTCTCGGCCGTCTTCTGACGGTGGCCGGAGTCGTCCTCATCCTACACACACACCACACACCACACGCGCACACGCCACACACACAGACAGACATAATGAGAAACACACAATGGCTGGAGGGTGGATGTGTGTGCGTGTGTGTGTGTCTGTGTGTGTGTGTGTGCTTACGATGCACTCTTCAAAGGAGCACCAGGCGTCGAGTGCCTTGACCAGCGTGTCGTAGCCGTCCACCGGCACGTCGAGGATGTTGAAGTGCTCGATGACGGCCGACTCACGGTGCTGGCCCTTGAGCATGTAGCTGTCGCGCTGGTACGTGCCTCCAAACATCCTGCAGCCATCCACAGGACATGACATGACATGACACACAGCAGATGTGTGTGCGGGTGGGTGTGCGGACAGCACATACACTTGGTGCCCACCGGCGCACAGGCGAGTCGTAGTTGTCGACTCCCAGGCGGATGTCCTTCTTGCGGCCACGGCGGTCGGTCTGCATTAAGCGCACACACACACACACGCGCATTGGTAGGGTATGTGCGTCATGCTTGGCTAACTGCTTGTGTATGTGTGTTGGAGGGGGGGGGAGGGGTTTGGGTGGATGGCTTACGTGGCACCACCCGTCCTCATCGGCGCCCTTGACGTTTTTGGCCCGCTGCATGAACTTGCACTCCTCGTGCAAGTGCTCCAAGATGAAGAGGAAGAACTCAGCGGCGTCCTGCTGACGCCCTGCACACACAACAGACCACACACCACACAGCACACACCACACAGCACGCCAAGAAGGATAAGACATCCACCGACCCACCCATCCCATCTGTCTGTCAGTGTGTGTGTGTGTGGTGTGGCGTACCGTGTTTCGGCTCGGTGATGAACTTGAGCCATTTGTCGAGGACCACGCCCGCCACGTCCTTGGTGTCGAAGGGGTTGCTGTTGGCCTTGCGAGTGGTCGTCACGCCAGCGCCGCCCCACGCAGCTGCATTGCACACATCACATCACATCACATCACACACACATGACATTGCACACTGTGCGTGTGATGTGGTGTGTGTCGTGGAGGGTGGGTGGCTGACCCTTTGACGTGTCGATGGGCTTTGGCTTCTTCCAGTCTTGGAAGAAGTTCTCGCACAACGCCCGGATGGCCCGGTGGAAGGTGCGGCCACCCCGCCGCTCTTCAGCCTGAGTGATGCGAGGGAGGAAGAAAGATATCAGAGATGAGCAGGGTGGCCAACACACACGAGGGTGGAAGCGATGGAAGCGATGCACTCACTGGTGTGTGTGTGCATGGTGTGTGGTGGGCAGCATACCACGTCGCACTGCTTGAGGAACTCGACGAAGAGGCTCAAGGGGCAAATGTTCTGGACCACCTGCACAGCACATTCGCGCAGCACAGCAGGGGCATGCGCGTTCATATGCATGTGTGTGGCTGGGTGGGGTGGTTTCTGTCCATGTTTGTGTGTGGGGGGGG
>CDMY01000047.1:154044-180474 GCA_001179505.1 Vitrella brassicaformis
CATTCGTCCCCCCCCCCCCCCCCCCCTCCCCAGTCCATCCCGTCCATCGTCGGTGTCACTATTTATGGCTGAAGCAACTGGTGGGATGGCTCCGCCCAGCGGCAACATCATCTGGCAGTGCGTGTGCTGGGTGGTGGTGGTGGTCTACTGTGTGCTGCTGGTGCCCGCGACGGTGCTGGCCAAGAGGGTGCTGCCCATGTACCACACGGAGCACTACGTCAAGACGGCGCGTGACTTTGTGGCCTGGTTCAACCTGGTGCTGCTGCCCGTCAACATTGCGGTCTTCACCCTCGTCAGCATTGTGTGGTCCTGGTGGTGCCTCATACTCCCGGTGGTCTTCATCGTCATCGCAGTCGTCACGCGCAGATGACAGAGGGAGGGAAAGAGGGGCGCTGTTTGTCTGTCTGTGTACATAATAGCGTGTGTGGGTTTCTCTGTGCGGGGGTGTGGTTGCTTGCTTGTTGATGTGTGGTGCGTGTGTTGTTGCGTTGCCACTGAGGGAATGGATGACTGTCTGCACAGACGTGTGAATCCGACTGACTGACTGCATTGCTGCCCACATGCCTGTCTGTCATGGGCACGTTTCCTGGATTTTGCCCTCGTCGACACGGTGACAAGGTCTGTCCCTCTCGTAGTCCTTCGATCTCTCGTCGTTACTCTTCCATCCCACACGTGGCATCGTGTGTGGTGGGTCGGTGGCGGGGCGGCGGCCGGAGGACACGGAGGACAGACCAAAGGAAGGAGGAAAGACCACATCACACCACATGACACCAGACAGACAGAGAGCGGCCCTGTGTATCTGCTCGACATGAGACCCTCAGTCAGTCTGTCATCTCGTTGTTACATTGGACACACCTCCCGGCAGCTCACTGGCCTGCCTTCTGTCTACTACGCCCACCATCACCACCGTCATTCTGTGCCGTGTTAGTGCACTGTGGGACTGAGGTGGTGGCGGGGGTGATAGGCAAAGCGGGACAGAGAGCCCAAACGCATCGGTGAGTACAGGTAGAAACTCAATTCATTGCAGATGATTCATCGACTGTTCTTGTATAGCTAGCCTTAGCGAAGGACACCATCTGTTCTTGTATAGCTAGCCTTAGGGAAGGACACCATCTGCATCACCCATCTACAGCACCTGACCTGAAGCATCTCGTTGGTTGGATCCGTCCACCTTTTCCAATGAACGTACACACACCCCGACAGACACAGATATGCACCCTCCTCTCTCTGTCTTCCTCGCCCATCGACACACACACACACCGCACCACGTTTGTGCTCCATACCTCAGACCACACCCACCCTCGTACACACATGTGCCCACAAGAGATACATGCATGGGGCTTGCACACCCTCCCCTCCCCTCCCTGCTTCGCTTCATTCAACACACAACAACAACAGCAACACCATCCACACGATTCGTCATTTCTTGGCTGGGGCCTTGGCAGGTTCCGCTGGCTGTGTTTTGCGTTGATAGGGCGTCTTGCCGGTCATCTGGATGTACGCCGTGGCGTAGTTGACAATGTCGCACTGGTGCAGCGGATGACGCCACTTGGCCGCGCGGTGCCGCTGCTCTGCCTGAACCAACACACCACACCACACCGCCAACAAACGCCTGATGATGCACCCACCCGTCTCTGCCTGCATCCTTTCGGTCTCTGTGGCGTGCCGGTGTGTCTCTCAGCGTCTGTCTGTGTGTGTGTGTCCCCTCCCCCCCTCCCTCCCTCCCTCCCTGACCCTGACCGTCTGTTTGTCGAGCCACCATCCGTACTCTTGGCTGGACACCAGTGGCTCGGTGTACTTGTCCTTGGGGCTCAGATACCTGGCCTTCAACGTACGCGTCAGCTCCCCGTCATCCTCCACACACCGGGTCCCGCCAGACGCACTCAATGACACGGGGGGTGGGGGGCTGTCGTGGCCCTCCCCTGCTGCCGCGAGGTTGAGGGCCTTGACTGTGGACATTTGTGAGGCGGGCAGGGAGGCCGGGGGGGAGTGGTGCGGCCTGGAGTTGACCTTGTCGGCCACGAACGCCACTGCAAACAACACACACAACCTTTGTCATAAGAAGGATTCCGTCGTGGTTCTTCGCACGTTTCCGTGGGTTCAGCTGGAATCTTGGGCTAGACATAGCGACAGAGGGAGGAAGGGAGGGAAGGGGAAAGACTGGGGGGGTCCCTGTGGGCCAGTCTCATCCAAGCTCGCAGGCCCAAAATTGTGCATGTTTCCGCTGCTTCTGTGTGCTGGCGCTGCATCAGTGCCACGCACATTCGGCTGGCAGCCGCTCATCAGACCTTTCCCTCACCTGCGACTCATCGCACGACGACCAGATCTGCCCCTCCTCTCATTCGCGCACGTGCGTTGCCCTTTCTTGACCCTCACCTACAGCAACATGGCACCGAGTGAGCAACGGGCACAGCGCACCACTCATCCATAGAGATCACCTGCCTGCTGCCGCTGCCTCTGTCTGTTGTGTGTCTGTGTTGACTGACTGTTCAGAGAAAGCCCAGCGGAAGAAGGGTCGTGCCCGCGATGAGGATGAAGATGAGGAGCAGGATGAGCACGGTGAGGAGCAAGAAGACACAGACGAGCCGCCCAAGAAGAAGACCAAGCAGTCTGGCGGTGCTGGCGGTCATCTGGAGGGCAAGGAGTGGAAGTGGGTGGTCTCCACCAGGAAGCCCAAGGCGCCCCTATACCTCACAGTGCACAAGGTCAGCCAGGCCAGGCAGGGGAGAGAGGCCACGGTGCACATGATGCGTGAAGACCTATCACCACATTACTTACCGTCTGTCTGTCTATTTGACGTGGTGCTGTTTTGTGGTGTGGTTGTCTGCAATGAATGCGTCATTGCATTTCAGTACAAGGAAAAGACATACGTCTCAATACGGGAGTGAGTATGCGTGTGTGGCTAAGCTTGCTGTCCCATACCTGCCTGCCACCAGTGCACTGCCTGCCTCTCTCTGTATGTGTGTGTTGTCATGCACAACCCAGGTACTACGTTGATGATGCCAACAACCACAAGCCGGGCAAGAAGGGTATCATCGTGGTTGTCGATCGCTCAGACAGACAGGCAGAAGGACATTTGAACAGCTGAAGTGATTGATGTCTGAGAGGGTGGATCGCTTTCTCTTTGCCCTCTCCCTCTCTCCCTCTCTCCATCCCTGTCTGTGTGGGACTTGCAGGTATCACTCTCGATGTGGACGACTTCAAAAAGATCCAGGTAGCAAGAGGAAGGATGTCAGCTGGACGTGACACATGTGTGCACGTGTGTGTGTGGTCTGCAGGAGTGGGGCAAGCTGGACGAGGCCATCGATGGGGTGTCGGGCGCAGAATAGATAGATGGGCAGATAGCTGGGGCACGTGCTGGATTCTCCCCCGCCCACCCCACCCACTTGCCTTCCACTGCCTCGGCCGACCATACGTAGACAGACCGAGCAGACGACGACTTGTACTCACGTGTGGTGTGTAGATGAGGGAGGGTGTGCCGAATGGCCAGCTGCGTTGCGTTCCTTGTCACGTCGAACTCATGGCTTCGGTGTGATGGTCGAGTGCCGCGCGCGTGTACATGCGTGTGGCACTCTTCCATCGCATTCCCAGGACTCTGAGATCGGCGTGGGTGAGAATGCACACCGACATTCGCGGATGCAGGCAGGGATTGAGCGTTGTGGTCCGAGCGGCCGGGGTGTGTGTTGTGTGTCTAGCACTTATACAGAACAGTAGGGAGGGGAGGGGGCAGGCTTCAGTTTCTGTTTTTACTTGGTCGTGATGAGTAGCTAGCTGTAGGTGCATGAGGGAACATGACCGACCGACTTAGCTGACACACCACTACCATGCATGAGGCCTACGTGCATATATCAACCAACCCACAGTCAGTGAATCAGTCCTGTTCACTTCCCTCAGCGTTTGTCTTCCTCTCCCTCTCCTCCTCGGCTCCTGCGAGTATCTTGGCCACCTCTTGCTGGCTGGCTGCCCTCCTGCCTCTCATCTCGTCTACTATACCGCCCGGCAGCTCACTCAGCCGCGCCTTGGACAGCACCAGACACACGGCATTCACTGACAAGACCTCACACCGATACAGTGAGGGTAGAGACAGACCAGCGCCGCCGAAGAGCGCCTCGTCGCACAGACAGCACCTGAACACACAGACCAGAGACACGGACGGTGTCTGTTTGTCGGTGTGCTTCGTGGGGGTGTGGGGGTGTGTGACCGCGGTGGAATGATTGCGGCGATCCGCCAGCTCTGTCGGTGTGGCTGAAAGACACCCCCACCACTGCTCCCGATGCCACCGGTGTCTCTCTTGTCCTCCTCCTTCTTGGCAGGCCCCTTCTCCAGCAACTGCAGTGTCCCCGACCGCACCACAATCAGCCCGGGGGCCTCGACGGGCGGCGAGGCGAAGGCGTCGAAGAGCACCTGTGAGAAGTGGAGGGTGTTTATGTCCAACATCTCCTCGAAAATCATCGACAGCGAGTGGGTCTCGATGCCCGAGAAGAGGGACACGGACCGCAGGAAGCTGATCTCACACTTGTAGGAATCTGCAGACAGACAAGACAGAGTGTGTTGCAAACCTTGCTCGGCAGCCCATCGGTGTGTTGCAAACCTTGCTCGGCGGCCTCAGCGAGGCGCCGGAACACGTGTGAGGGCAGGATAAGAACCTCAGTCTGGTCAGTATCATGGCCCCCCACCCACCACACCTCATCGGCCGCAGCAAGGTCTTCCGCGCTGCAATCGACGTCTCTCTTGTCTCTGTTGCTGCGGCTCAGCAGAGCCTTCATGGATTGCTTCCTACTACTGGGTGGCTCGTTGTGCACCCAGTCGCCCGCAGAGAGGGTCTTGACAGACACAAGAGAAGTCTCGAACTCTCCCAACACGTCAAGCGCCTGACGGCACAGCTCCTCTGTATCATGCAAGACACACATGGCGTCCGTCTGGAAGGCGCATTTGACCTCCATTCCATGTACCTGAGACTCGCTTCATCTCGGCTCGGTCAGGCAAGCCGCCTCTCCTCGACGACGACGCCTTCTTCTTGTGTTTGTAGCTGCTGGTCGAGGAATCGTCGCCCAGAGCCATGTTGGCCTTAGAGAACGCCCTGCTCAGCACATGCCTTGATGGCCGCCGAGACGCATCGCGGGACGAGGCGGCCTCGGCCGCGCTGGAGCTGGCTGTACGCGAGCGGCCGGGCGGCTCCCCAATGGCTGATCCCGATGCCGATGCAGCGGAGGGGGTGCGGGAGACGCTGTGCGATCCGCCTTCCTCTGCTGTGCCTGACGGCGATCTTGTGCGGTGGATGGCGCGTGTGAGCTCGAGCATGCGGGTGCTGACGGTGGTCGACCGCTCTGGCACATAGCTCTCCGCATCCACCCTGGATGAGTGGATGGATCAATGGGTGCGGGAGGTGTGTGTGTGTTCTGTGGTCGTGCATTTGAGTCACTTGATTTGTGTCGGCATGGTGAACCGCTTGACGTCGATCGATCCGAACAACACAGCGAAGAAGACATCACCCGGCAGAAACAGCACACTCCTGATCGAGACACGAGCATACATACAGCCACTTCGGCTCCTTCCTTCCTTCCACCCACCCATCCATGCATTCCCACCTGGGCACCACTCGGATGGTGAAGTAGTCGAGCGCCGCGAGCAGCTCCTCCCGCGGCACATACTGCAGCGGCCTTATCCGCCTGAGATTGCGCATGCAGTGCTTCCGCTCCATGTCACTGAAGTGGCGACAGGCGACAGGCAGCTGCCCGGGTTTGGTAGAGGGGCGCGACGAGATGCGACAGGAGACGGTCGAGACCACCGACAGGAAGCGAGAGCCACCGCTACCGCCGGCGCGGGAGGAGGGGCTGTAGGTGTTGAGGCGACTGCAGCAGCCGTGCAGGACAAGCATGAAATCGCCTTGGCATGAGCGGATGGATGGATGGACGTTTGCTTACGTTCTGGCGGGTGGACATTTGGTCATGATGGTTGACAGGTAGTGGTGGTAGGCCTGGTGGGGATCTCCAGCCGAGAATGACGCAAGGAAGACAGCCAGGCCGCCAGTCAGGCTGATGCGATTCCTGCGAGACGCAACCAAATTGGTTAGTTAGGCCAGACGTCCGTCCCTTGATTGGCTGTTTGTTTCCTCACTTGATAAGTGTGGGTCTGACGAGTGGGTTTGGATGGCTCCGGCATCTTGCCAGCTCGAAGTCCGTCCACACCTCATTGGCCAGTGCACCCACATGCACACCGGACAGCGCCCGACACACCAGCAGGTCCGTAGGAATCACCTGCGACCTGCGTGTACGATACCACCTCACACATGTGGATGTCGATCTGTGTGTGTGCGCGCTAACGATTGCAGGCAGGCGAACTTGACTGCATGACTCAAGTCACCGTGGGCATCCTCCCATCGCCCCAGCTTCATCAGACAGACGCCCCTGCACATCCATCCATCCACACAGGGGCGTCTCCATGGCGCGGTGCGGTGGTGTGTGCTGCATGGCATGTGTGCCCTCGCTCACCTGTTGTAGAAGTGGAGACTGCAGGAGGGGTCGGACTTGACGCACCGAGAGAAGAACACAATCGCACTTGCCAGCTGAATTAGCCACGGAGAGAGACAAACAAATGCGCCCCGCGTGCCAAGTCATGTCACTGCCTCACCCACCATGTTGAGCCGATCGAGGCAGCACCCACACACAGAGAGGAGCACCGTGTCGGTAGACAGGTCGACTTCGGTGCTCCGCAAGAGGTCTCTGCATGAGATGACGCAGCTGCGCCACTCGCCCGCCTGGAACTGACGACGGATGATCGATGGCGGCAGGAGGGGCGGCTGCGTCAGCCGCTGGCATAGCTGCTGGTCTGCGGGAGCCGGCATGTCGGGCGGCAGCAGGGGGATGATGTGATGCGCGAACTCGGGATAGTACCCTGAGAGACACACGGTGGAAAGTCCAATTGTGAACAGACGTCTGGCTGGCTGGCTGGCTGACCTGGCGCGCTTCTGCATCGTGTGGGCAACCGCTTCTCCGCAGCAGCTTGAGCCCCCTGTGCAGCGGCGTCTCTCTCGCCATGCCAACTCAAGCTCCGTGTGGGCAGCTGCGCGCACCCTCCTCGCCACTTGAGGATGCGACTAACTGATTCGGCCAGCTGGCTGGCGCCACCCTTGCCATAGCTGACAGTGATGTGTGTTCTGCGGAAGGTGGAGACGGCCTTGACCTTCTTAAATGTCGCCCCTCTCATCAGCCCCTTCCTCACCGAGTGCATCGACCGCTGTGTCTGCAGCCGACTCAGAGGACGCCTGGCGGCGCGTGAAGAGGACAGTTCTTCCTCCTCCTCGTCTGTCTGCACGGGTGTCTCCCCGTCGACGGGCTGCCACCCCGTCGCCACTCGCCGAAGATGAGCGGCACGAGTGGAGGGGATGGGCCCGCGCTTGGCCTTGAATGACATCATGAAGCTCGGCATCAGGTCGCTCCCCAACGGTGACTGCTCCTCGGTTTCTTCAAGCACAGGAGGCCAGACGGGTGCCGTGCGGGGGATGACAGGAGGCTCTGGTTCCTCCTGGCCTGCTGCCTTCTCCTCCTCATGGCCTGCTGCCTTCTCCTCATCGTGGGTCGCCGCTGTTGGCTCTCTGCTGCTGGGGGCACTCGCCTCTGCTCCTTCTTTCCCTTCTTCTTCAGTCTCTTCAATCGTGAAGGTGACTTTGGACCTGAGCGCATAGATGGGCGGCCGTGGCGGCAGCGGCTTCGTCTCCGCTGCCAAATTCTCGGCGCTCTCCTGCCGGAATGTCCCTAGTCTCCCTATCGCCCTGCCGATCGTCTCAAAGGTCCGGTCAAGCCCCGGTGTCGTGGGCGCGTCGGCAGTGAGCGAAGCGGAGGACGAGCTGTATGATAGCGTGTGAATGGAGCTCTCGGGGTGAAGAGCCGAGTCGTCGTGCGGCACATTTGACACGTTTGAGAAGAAGGCCGACTCGCTGCGGATGTCCAGGACTGCTGATCCGCTGGAGATGTAGTCTATCACCTTCTTGTTACCAGTCTCCTCATCAGCCTGTGCAGGTGGGGCACCTTCACCATCCTCGCCGCCAATCTTTTGCCCGTCCTCGGCCGATGGGACTTCAGTCTCAGCGGGTTCTGCTTCTTCAGCCCCTTCTGCACTGACAGGTGCGACCAGGCCCTCCTCTCGATCTTCAGTGACACCTCTTTCTGCCTCCCCGAGAGACTCCCCCTTAGGCGTCTTGTAGGCCCTGGGCCACCCACCAGCCTTCCGGGCCTTCTCAGCAGCGGCGGACAGGCCCAACAATGGAAGCTCGAGCGGCGTGAACCGAGGTCCTGGGAACGTCGTGGAGCGTCCCCCAACCCAACAACTATCAGTTCGGAGTCCGACCCCTTTTGAGCCCGGCTCGATCTTCGGGAGCTGAGCTGCCTCGGGCAGGGGCTGCGGCTCTCTCTGAGGCGGCTGTGCAGGTGCTGGGGACACTTGTGCTCTTCCCAGGATCTTCGAGAGCTTGGCGGAAGTGTACACGTATGATGACGGGGCAGTCTTGCGGTAGGAGCGGCGCTTCCGCTTTCCTCCTTCCCCGGGCCTTCCGATGAGCAGCGAGCGGACTGTATCATGGTCATCGCGTGCGCTGGAGTAATCCAACCGTGAGCGTTTCATCTGCACTGCAACATTCATTCGAGCTCGCACTCGGCCCCCGTCCCCACCCCCCTCTCTTTCGAAAAAGAAGCATCATGATCGCACGTCGAGAGCTGATTGTTGTAGCGTCGTGAGAAATGGCAGGAGATATCTGACGTTCTTTGAATTCCGTCTTGCCGTCTCGGTTGCCGGCGCGATGTTTGGGTGGGGCAGCGGCAGCAAGAAGGACAAGGATGACGGGAAGGGGAGTCAGCAGGAGGAGGTCATGGCGGAGCTCATGCAGAAGTGCGCCGACTACGAGCTGGAGGTGTCAAGTCTCAAGCAGCGCATCATGAAGATGGACGCCGCCATGGAGGACAGGGACGAAACCATACAGCAACTCAAGTGACCATAGGACAGACAGACAGACAGTGGGACACGGCGATGATATCTAACTCTGTGTGAGTGAGTGTATGCATGCAGGACGTCTCTGGGTGTGGCCACTTCCCTGAACACCCGGGGCAGCAATGCCCAGCTCGAGGAGGCCAGAGAGGTCGGTGTGTCGGCAAGAGTGCATGTGCGTCAGTCAATTCAATGTGCGTGCCTTTTCACTTCACGTGGGTCGGTGCACATCATATCCCGTGTGCAGCAAGTCAAGGTGCTTCAGAGGGAGGTGGCGTCCATCTCTGAGGAGAAGGGACACCAAAAGGCCAGGGAGGTGAGCGACAAAGGCCGCAGGGATCAAAAGAGAAAGGCGGGCGTCTCCTCTCCTCCCTCTGCACCCTCCCCTTTCTGTATGGGATCTCTATGGTTGGCTTCAGAAGGAGCTCTCGGACCGTGTGTCAGCTCTCTTGCAAGACCTGAAAGACGCGCACGAGGAGAGAGACACCATCAGACAGAACCTGGTACTGTCGACAAAAACGGGATACACGATGCTCGGCTGATTCATGCCGTTTGGTATTCTTCCTTTCATCAGGATGCTACACTGAGATCGCAGGAGGGTGCCGAAGCTGAGTTGGCGGCACTGCGAAAGACGAGCAAGGACATGGAGGTGATGAAAGGTGCTCATTAGCAGGCTCTATCTGCAGTGTGCCGATCGTGATGCATCCGTGCAGGGGCAGTTGAGCGCCCTTCAAGTGGCGAAAGCCGCGCTTGAGAAGGGGCGGCATGAGGCCACGGACACCACTGAGCGGCTGCAGATGGAGCATTCAGAAGTGCTGAAAGAGAAGGTACGTATCTGCAGACCAGGATGATGTGTCGAAAGAGTCCGTTGCCATTGATCGCACATCGCTTCAGGAGGAGCTCTCGGACCGTGTGTCTGCTCTGCTGCAAGATCTCAAGGATGCACACGAGGAGAGAGACACCATCAGACAGAGCCTGGTACTTTCGGCGGACAGCTGGGCGCTCCGCTCGGTCATGCCGTCGGGGATTCTTTGACTCTTCCATGGTCATCAGGATGCTGCACTCAAATCGCAGGAGGGCGCCGAAGCTGAGTTGGCGGCACTGCGAAAGACAAACAAAGACATGGAGGTACGATAGATAGCGGCTGAGGAACAAAGACCGTGCTGTGCTCATCCGCCGTGAATCCATGTGTGCAGGGGCAGTTGAGCGCTCTTCAAGTCGCCAAGTCTGCCTTTGAGAAGGGGCAGCATGAGACCGCTGAGGCCGCTGAGCGGCTGCAGAGGCAGCACTCAGACGTGCTTAAAGAGAAGGTAGGCACCGACCGGCCAAGATGCGTTTCCATTGGTTCAACTCACATCTGCTTGCATCCCGTACGTGTCTGCAGGAGGCACTGGCTGAGCGTGTGCACGAGCTAGAGGTATCCAGCCAAACTCGTCTGTCTCCCCTGCCACCCGTCCATTCCATCCATGTGGCTGCTTGCTTTAATGAATGAATTGTGTGTATGCAGGAGGAGAGCAGGAGCTCCGTTCAGGCGCGTGAGGAGTTGGTGCGTGTGCGTCGTGAGCTGGACGAGGCGATGCAGCAGAAGATGCAGCTGGGCCAGCAGCTGGAGGACCGTGACAGACAGCTCACCCAACTCAAGGGACTACAGGTCTCTAAGCGTGGCTTGTAGTCCGCATCCACCCACTTTGTATGCCTGTGGGTGGCTGTGGGTGGGTGCTTGGATGGCTGCAGGACGTGCATGCAGAGGAGACTCAGCGGCTGACCAACGACCTCATTCAAGAGAGGGAGGCGCGCCGGCACAAAGAGGTGACACACAAGACTATCACTCTTTCTACCCGCTACGCTGTGCTTTGCGTCATCCACACACATGCACTGCACACACGTGTATATGTATGTGGATTGATTGCAGGAGGAGTTGACGGCGGAGGTCAAGTCGCTCCAGGATGCGGACCGAGGTCTCCGCGCAGAGCTTGAGGTGTATAGGAAACAGACCGAGGGCCAGGGGGAGGAGTTGCAGCACCTCTCCCAACTCATCACAGAGAATGCACGACTCAAGGTAGGTATGCACGTGTCAGTATGTGTGTGCCACCACACAATCAAACCAACACCCACCCTCCTCATATATATCTCTCTCCGAAAAGGCCCAGGTGGAGACTCTTTCAGCGGACAAGGGCGCCCTGGAGGGTGAGCTTCAGCGGCTCAAGGCGGGTGAGAGTGAGCTGCAGAAGGAGAAGGACGAGCTGCAGGACAAGTACAACACGCGACTCGCCACACTGCAGGTGGCCATGGCCACCAAGAATGCACTCGAGGTGGGTGGGTTGGGGGGTGGATGGGCACACACCAAGGTCTACGATTAGGAAGATACACCGTCCTCATGCAGGAGAGCAGCAACGAGGCTCTGCAGCAGAAGGATGAGCTAATCAAGAGCATGGAGGATGACAAGGTAGGTAGGTGCACTGGCCGGCCGATAGATACCCGAGGAGCCATCAATGTTGCATCCATCTCTCTGTCTTGTGCCTCAGAGCGCTGTCGAGAAAGAGTGTGAAGCCCTTCGCCAGGAAAACGTATACAATCATCCCTCATATGGGAGCCCATTCATACCTGCATTTGTGTGCCTGCCTGTGTGCTTCTTCAGGCCACCCTCAAGTCTGATTTGTCCGAGGCCGAGTCGCAGTCTAACGAGCTGCTGGCACAGCTCAACGAGGCGCGATGGGCCAAGGATGAGGCAGAGGAGAAGGCCAGACAAGCCGAGGTACCGCCATTGACCACGACAGCACACAGGCAGCTTCTGTGAATGTGTGTACTCTGTATGGTGACGCCCAAACAGGCCGCCATGAAGGAAGCTGAGGCGACGCGATCTGCAGCAAAAGAGACACAAGAGGAGAAAAAGAGGGAGCTAGTCGCTCTGCGGCAGCAGGTGGACGACCTCAGGCAGCAGAACGTGAGAAGATCAAGGAACGACCTTATCTATTCACCGCAGCCAGCGACTGTCCTATTTTCCTGTGTCTACCCACGCAGTCGTCTCTGCAAGACACGGCAGAGAAGAGCTCGCATAAGGCGGAGATCATGCGCAAACAGGTCGAGAGCATCACAGCGGAAAAGGCCGTGATCCTCAGCCAAAAGGTCAGCAACCACTCCCCCACCGCTCAGCCCTGTCTGTCCATCTATCCACCCTCTGTTTGTTCAGGTAGCCTTGAGTGAGCGTGTGGATGCAGCCGAGCATGAGATAGAGAGGCTGAGGTCCGAGCATCAGCTGTCGATGAACGAGAGGGCGAGGCAGCGCGAGACCGAGCTCCAGGGCGAGATTGAGGGGCTCATGAAGAGCCTACAGGAGAGCGAGCAGAACAGACTCCAGCTGCAGAATGACCTGGTACACTCGTGCGCGTGTGCCCTCTAAAAGGTGACAGCTGTCTCCGTGTGTGTGTGTGTGTGTGTGTTTGTGTGTTCGTCAGGATGAGGCCCAGCAGGCAATCAAGGACCTCCGAGTGAGCACAGTTCAGGGCACACCTTGATGAACCATGTGCACGTTCGGTTGTGTATCGCATAATACATGCAGGAGCAGCTGACATTCTCCCAGGAGGAGAGGAAGACCGTGCAGGATGAGAGAGATGCCCTGCTGGAGCAGCAGGTAGGTGTAGCACGTACCTTCTCTCAAACGAGTCGCCTATTCTCCCTCTCTCCATGCCTGATCCCTCAGGCCGTGTTGAGCACCCAAGTTGCGGACAAACAGCAGCAAATCGAGGAAATCGAACACGAAAAGGTACCTACATACCAAAGAAGGGCGATTGGTCCCCTCCTGCCACAAACACACTCCGACACACTATTCCTTCCCTCTGCAGGCATCCCAAGCAAGAAAATACGAGTCTCTCGAGGGAGAATTCAACGCCAAAAGCGTAGGCAGACAGAAAGCTTATCATCCCTTATCTATCTAACCGCGCATTAGCTGCTTGTTCGGTCGGCATGCATCGATCAGGATGCACTTGGGCTGCTGCAGAGTGACTTCGATCGCATCAACAAGGAGAACGGACAGCTCCTGCAGGACAAGGTGCGTCGGACAAAGGAGACACGAGACAGCCCGGAGCACCCCTTGCCTGCACGTTATGTTTGGCTGCAGGCTGGCATGAGTGAGCAGCTGGCAGAGATCGAGACACACTCGGTGAGACAGACAGACTGATGGAGCTCACCTCACGCCTCCTCTCATTGTCTGCCGCTCCTGTCCTCTGTTCGTTCGCAGCGCAATAAAGAAGAGGAGACCCAGAAGTTGCAGGGGGAGGTCCAGGAACTGATCCAACAAAAGGTCCAACCAACGCCAGTCGACAAAAGCGTGTCGCTCGTATTGCCAAGTCTGTTTGTTCCGTCTGTCTCGCTTGCAGGTTGCCTTGGTAGAGCAGTTGGGTCAGCGGTCGCGCGCGGCACCGGCAGAGGCTGAGTCACGGGTCGAGGATCTGCAGGAGAAGGCTCGACAGCGGGAGGCCGAGCTGCAGGGACAGATCGAGGGCCTGTTGGAAGGCATGCAGGAGAGCGAGAAGTCCCGCATAGCGCTCGTGGAGGAGCTCGACGCCACCAAACAGTCTGAACAGACACTCAGGGAGGAGCTGCAGACACTCAGACGGAAAAGCCGCGAGGAGGTACCTCCCACCTTCACACGCCGAGTGCTGACAGTGAGTGACATGCACACGTGTGTCTGTGTGTGTGTGCGTGTGTGGGATTCTCAGGAGGGTTTGCGCACATTCGCCGCCTCGACCCTAGCAGCAGAGCAAGCCAAGGAGCTGGAGACCCTCAAACAAGAAAACACCACACTGCTGCAGCAACAGGTGGACCGACTGACACCAATAACAAGCCACTTGAAAAGAGGTTCTCTCTCTCTCTCTCTGTGTGTGTGTGTGTGTGTGTATGTGTGGCTGTCAGACCTTGTTGAGCACCAAGCTCAATGAGGCCGACAAGGAGCGAGATGCGCTGAGCAGCATTCAGCAGGATCTCAACGAGGTGGCGGCTGAGCTCGAGCAGAAGGCCATCGACTTGGAGCGCGATGTCAAGGACAAAGACGACATCATCCAGCAGAGGGAAGCCGAGATCCTCGCCCTTCGCGACACTGCTGCTGTGTCGACACAGCAGGAGCAGCGCATTCGCGATCTGGAGGAGGAGAGGGCATCTCTGGTCACGGCCAACCAACAGCTCCAAGGCGATAAGGTGCCCGCTTCAGCAGCCAATAAACATTGACGAACATACATCATCGATCCCTTTCTGGCTGGGCTGTGTCAGGAGGGACTGGTGCAGAGAGTGCAGGCTCTCCAATCTGACCTTGCTGCCGTCAGGACACGCCGCATCGCACACCCCGACCTCCCTGCCGCCGACTGGGAGTCCACTGCCGATGTGCCTGCAGCCCGGCGGCCGGACACTGCTGTGATGGAGACACAGACCGACACTGTGGGTGATGAGCAGCGACACATCGAGAGGGTAGGGGAAAAGCTCACACCCACCAAAGGGACACCATATATATGGTGAGAATGCAGGTCGTGTATGTGTATGTGTGGGTTTCTTGGTCAGGTTGAGGGTGGGGGCATTGTTGTCGAGGCTCTGCAGGCAGAGATTGAGCAACTCACTGAAGAAAAGGTATCGACAACACACAACCAACCTACGCCTACCTGACGCAAAACAAATACACACATACACATGTATGTCTGCAGTCATCGCTGCAGTCGGAGCTGATGGAGAGCATCCGACAGATAGACGAGCTCAAAGCGCAAGAGACCGAGCTATCGGCGAATCTGCAGCAGGAGCATGACGAGCGCAGGGCCGAAACCGACCGCTGGGTGCAACAATTCGCTTCCCTGCGGGAAGAGAAGGTGAATAGGGGATGGATGCGACAGACAGTCAACCATGTCAGATGGGAGGGATCGGGATGGATGCTGGTCTGCGGCAGGCCGCGATGCTCCAGTCTCTGTTTGAGAAGTGCACCGCACTGGGCGACGAGCACCACCGGCTTAAAGCATGGGTCCAGACAGAGGTACACACACATTAAGGACAGTGCAACCCACGGATGCGCACCTCTCCCCGACGCACACAGGTCCAGCGAACATACAGGGTCCTGGCGAGCATGATCGCGTCATCTGCGGCGTCGCTTGTGCCGGCCACCGGTGTTTCTGTGGCCCTCGAGCATCCTGTGCAGACGGAGGACAAGGGGCAGGAGACCGACGTCGCACCCGAGTACGAGACGCCGCCCCTCGAGGAGATCGTGGAAAAGACCGAACGGGTTGGACGAACGAAGTGCGCTGTGTCTACAACGGCGCCTGTGTCTGTCTATGTGTCTCTCTCTCATCAGGATGTGATGAAGGTGTTGGGTGATCTGACTGTGGCAATGGATGGCCTCAAGACGGAACAGCTGATTGAGGTGCAGGGAGGACAGACAGCCACGCCACCAGTGACAGCAGGAGCCACCACCGCACAAGAGGTAGAAAGACAAAGAAGATCCGCAGACAGACCGCCTTGTCGACCATGTCTCTCTCCATGGCTTTTTGTTTCTGTGTGTGCGTCTCGTCTCCTCTATGTGTCAGCTGGACCGTCACAAGCATCTGCAGCACCTTCACCGCCACCTGGCCGAGATCTTCATGCATCAAATCGCAAAGGACAGAGCCGCCACCGGTCCTCAATACGCTGTCGCCCGCCCCTCTCACACGCGGCATTCGAATGCGCGGCAGCTGCGGAGCCGCCTCAAGCACCTGAGGAGCCGGGTGGAGAGCAACATCGAGAGGGCCAAGGTACACCAAAAAAAGCGATAGACAGACCGCCGAGCTCATTAATCAACATGCCTTCTGTGTCTCCATGGCACCAGGTGTGGATCGGCACGTACGAGTCGCCTCATGGCGCACCGCCCCTCCCCCCGTCGTATGTGTACCCCAGCAGCATCAACTTCTCTTCCTTTGCTCAGCCACAGAGGAAGGACGGCGGACGGATCGCAGCATACACACCGCAGCCAAGGAGAAATGTCCCCGAGAGACGCCAGTCCGACATTTTGGATGAGCAGCCTAGAAGTCGCGTGGGGTTCGAAGGCAGAAGGTACGATTGCATGCGCTTTCGCTCGTCACACGAGACCCATGTCATGTTGGTGTCACTGTGTTGTGCATGCAGCTTTGGGGCGGCTGTGCGGGATGCGAGAGGCGTCGGCCGTCCCATCACTGGTGTGCTCATCGATCCGAGCCTTTGATTGAGACACAAATGTGCGTTTGACTGTCACGCGGGGGGCATTACTCTCCTTACTGTTCGGACCATCGTGGGTGTACGTCTACATGGAATCTGTCGAAGGTGCAGTGCATCGCACGCATCCTGTCTGTCTGTCTATCTGCGTGGGGTCGTTGACGTACGTACGTACGTATGATATGCACAAGATCCAGCCACAGTGACTGACTCGCTCGCCATGCCATCCCATCCATGATGTGAGAATAATGTCAACACTTATATTCCATAGCTACGTCTACTGCGCACAGACGACGAACTACAAATTGGTCTCACCTCACCCGCTCACGGACGTCCTGGTGCTACGAATCTGCTTGGCCAGGGAAGTGGTTTCCTCGATGTCTCCCTCCTCCAGATGTGGTGGCTCGTCGATGTCCTGCAGCCCACCAGGGGACATGGGCCACCAATCAGCCACAACAGATGCGCGAGATGTGCCCCGCGACCACAGCAGCGGCACGGCATCGCTCCGGCGCCTCTCGTGTTTTCCCCTGGTGGCCTTGTCATCTGCTGCCGTCTGGCCGCTAGCTGCTGCTGCTGCTGCTGTTGCTGGGCGAGGACTGGCGGTGGGCTGCTGCGCTGATGATGGTGCTGGGGGGCGGGCCGCATCGCCAATGCCTTCGACCGGATGTGTGTCGACCGTTCCGCTAGCAGTGGCATCAGTACGATTGATGCGAATGAGTTCTCGCTGCATGGCCCGCCTGAATGCCCCCTCGTCGACGTTGAGCCCTCCTTCCCTTGAGTCCATGACCTGCATTAGGGCTGGGGAGAAACTGTCCTGCTGTCGCGTGTCCTCCATCAGACACTCAGCATTCCTCTGGAAGGCCTGGCACCCTTGCTGCAGCTCCGCCAGCTCCTTTATCTTTGTTTCAAGGTTTTTCTCCTGCAGCCATATGTACTGGCTCAACGTGGCCTGCAGGAAATAAAGAGGGACATAAGTTACACGATGCTTGTGTGTGTGGTGGGGGTCGTCTGCCTGCCTGTCTGTCTGCCGGAACTCACCTGGTCGTCGATGTATGCTGGTTCGTAGTGTTGTGTTTGCAAGTGCATGTCCCTCTCTGTCTGCTCCAGCCGCCTTGTCAAGGCCGCGTATGAGCTGCACACATAGACAGATGCAGACAGACGCATAGAGACACTGATTAACTAACTCATTGGCTTGTCTTTGCAAAAGGCAGGCTGTGTGTACTCGTCGATGGCACTCTCGAGGTCTTCAAAGTAAGTCTGCAGCTTCTTCGGGTCGCGGCCCTTCCTGATTTGCACGCAAGAGACATAGCGGCAAATGAACTAAGTGGCTTAGTGTGCAATCGGTACACCACACCATCCACTGACAGACGAACCTGTCTTTAAGCCTCTCCAGCAGTTTGAGTGCGAAAGCATGTGCCTCGTCGCTTGCCCACTGCTGCACGGCCACCATCTCGCTGCCAAACCTCAGAAGACGCGCATCGCTGGAGTCGCGACGGCTGCACCACCGCACACACAAGGACAACATGGACGGACGATTACAATCACCAGCACCGTACCGTATCCCCCGACTCACCCACCCACCTGTGTCTCCTCACGTCCCGCGCCAGTGTGTCCATGACATTCTCTGTCTTGGCAGCCCGACGGTGCAACATCCTCTGCTTACGAGGATTCGCAGGCAGCTTGTGCGGATCGGACTGCGTAGAGAATGTTATGGGTCCAATTTTCCGCACTATGTATTATAAGGTCTGTGAGTGTTTGTTGTTCACCTCTCCCGGGGGCACTTCGAAGACGTAGTCCTCCTCCCAGAGTATGCACCGCATCCAGCCGCAGTAGGGCTTTATGCATCGCTTCCAGTTGATGGGTGGCGCCTGAAGGATCGAAACAGTCAGTGATGGGGACCATACATATTATACATTTGTGCAGACATGTGCTCACGCAGTGCTCACGCACGTTGACGTCGATGAAGTGCCGATCGATGATGGCCAGGAAGATGTTGAGAGCGACGTAGTAGAACAGCAGGCAGTATGAGAAGAAGAATATCGGCGCCATGAGAGAGTCGGCCTCCTGCAGCTCAAAGAAGTCCAGGTCGCCCAGGATGATCTCCACACACCGCCGCATCGTCGAGAAGAACGTGCTGAAAGCCTCCAGCTGGTGGCCGAACGAGATGTGGGCGAAAGAGGCGAATCCAAAGAGAACCACAAATAGCACCACCACGAACCATCCGATGGAGGCCGCGGCGGTGGACAGAGTTCTGAAGATCATTGACCCTCGCACACTCCCCCGGAAGAACTTGAGGAGACGCAGACATATCACCAACACGTTGAGGGACGATATCTGGCGATACAGGCGCACTGAGAGGATATACATACAAGGGCGGGTAAGCAGAAGGCGCCCGCCGACTTGCGTCACTCACTCGGCTCACCTGACTCTGCGATTGCGTTGATTTCGACGAAGAAGGTGTCTGATGTGTCGATGAGTTTGAGGGTGGAGGGGATGCTGTTGAGCCACAGAGCGATGGACAGCAACGACATGACTATCGACATGACATCTGCAGCACACACAACACACAACACACAACCACCGAATGCACACCAACACAGACAGACAGACAGACAAGCAGACCGACCAAGGATGTTGAATGGGTCGTCAGTGTAGTGGCGGAGTATGACAGCGAAGAGGTTGTTGTGCTGAGAGCGGCCTCCTCGCCTGGTGGTGGTGTCGCTGCTCATGAGGATGAACTCCATCCGGATGTTGTGCACCTCCAGGTAGATGTAGTACAGCACCATAATCGCGTATATGCAAAATGGGCCGAGGGAGAACACCTGCCCAGGCGTCTTGAAAGGTTCGAACTTCAGCGGAATCAACACACGACGCTGCATCAGATCAGACAAACACACGCACATCATCGACCTAAATGACCTGGGCGGAAGGTCACCTTGGTGACGGCCCCCGAGGATTGCACGATGAAAGACCATGCCGTGTAGAGGAACGTGTCCGCGTTGCCATTATACAGGACGAACTCCAGTGTCACTGAGCTGGTGAGAGGGCTCAGGTATTCAACGCCGCCGAGCTGTTGCAGCCGCGCAGTGGCCTCGTCGATGTCAGGGCCGAAGAGACACAAATGGCCTGGCTTGTCCTCGTACCCGCCCTTGTCGCTGAAGGAGCAGATAGGCTGCAGCAAATCCTTGGTCGTGTCCTCACTCGTGTCCAGCGCGTCTCCTGGACTGATCGTCTGCACACCAGTGCGGCAAGGCAACACCCATGTAATGTAGGAGGGTGGCCGCTTCCCGCGTCTCTGGTGTCTGTCACCCACTTTATCGGGCCTGACTCGGGCGATAACTTTCCTTCCCTTGGTGTCCTCATTCTGCTGCTCTTTGAGGCGTCTAACAGTCAGCTTGAGCATAGGGTCGCCGATGAAGCAGTTCCACAAGTGCACGCAGGACCGGCTGGGCAGAACATCGGAGTCTGCTTCGCCGGACAGGGCGGGGACTGTGGCAATGAGCTGCGGCAGGCCGACGCTAATCCACTGTCTCAGGTCCTCGAGGCTCCCGATGTCCTTGTATGACCGGTTGTCGGCGTATTCGGCTTGCTCAAGGGCACTCGAGACAGAGGAAGACAGGATGAATGTGGTCTGCGACACACAGCAGCGTGTTAGTGTCAACGAACCATGAGGTAGGTGCTCCTACATGACTGTCGATGTTGAATGCGAGGAAGGTCATGTAGGAGATGCCAAACAGCAGGAACAGAAGCTTCTCACGCAACGAGTCGCTGGATTTCTGCAAACAAACAACAGACAGATGAACAAGTGCTCCCTGCTCCTTCATCCGGTCCTCGCCTGCCTGCCTGCCTGCCTGCCTGAATGCCTGACCTTCTTGTCCTTGTTCAGATACTCGTCGACCTTCTTCCGTGTCTCCGAGTCCAAATCGTCATCATCACGGCTCGCTGTGACTTTTCCTGCCTTGCAAGCCATCTCGTCTCCTTCACTGTCGGGGTCCACATCATCATCCTCGTTAGTGTTCTCCCGTGTGGCCGAAGCCTTCCTCGTGTGTGCGTCATGCGCTGCGATGAACTCCCTGTCCAGCCGCTTGCCGTCGTCGGGCGACGGAAGGCGGACGTTGAGGAAGTGCAGGAGGCTGCGGAGGACGAGGGTGCCGATGTCGACTTTCTCCAGCCTGGCGATGGGTTTCTGCAGGTCATTTTCCTTCTTGTTGGCTGCCTCTTGGCTCATGTGAATGTCAGATTGTTTGTTGTAGGACATGTTGATGATGGCGTTGATCATGTTGATGTTGATGAAGAAGAAAAACAGCAAAAAGGCGACGAGGAACACGGGGCCCACGGGATGATCCTGACGTCCGTCGACAGACAGCATATACACACACACACACCCACGCCACTGTGCCACTACTGTCGTGTACCTTGATGTGGTCATATGCCTTGATGTTGCCGAGCATCATGGCTATGTTGGTGACGATGGCGTTGCCCATCGAGAAATAATTGATGTTGGTCTCGCCAAAGGCCATCGTCTGCAATGATCCAGCCCGCCACATCAACACCTGCACGCCGTCCCTGTTTGTCTGTGCAGCCATACCTACCGAGATGTTGACAAACCCAGCGAATACGACAGAGACGAGCATCACAAAGAAGAGGATCGGAGAGACGGCGTTGTAAATGGCGTCCTGCACGACCTTGATGCTGCCATTAACATCGCCCAGATACTTAAGGAACCGCAGCAGGATCATCAGAAGCGCAGCAGCAGACGCCCGCACATAGACTCGGTATATCTGTGCCATCCTGTGGGCCTCCCACCCGAAAACGGCCGAGGGGTCGATGTTGGGCTGCACCACATACCACAGGGCCAGGGAGAGCAGCGACACGAAGCAGTTGACGAACGATATTATGCAGCCGGGGCGGGTCAAGTAGGCGCAACATCCCATGCGGAAGAGGTACCAGCACTCCCAACCGAGGTAATACACCGTCAGCAGCAGATACAACACCTCCATCGCCTGGAGAAAGTCGTTCCTCCTGCATGTATGAGACGAAGGCGACACACATGGGTTTGGCCTGATGCATGCCCGTGTGTGTCTTTGTGTTTGTGGTTGGTTATGTGCCTGTGCAATGCATACGTGCATACGTGTTGACTTTGAGGGTCCATGTGTCGATCTTGCCGGCCACCCCGCCAGACGGCCGCCAGGTGAAGGACACTTCCACTACGGCAAGAGTGTTCATGTTGCCATTGTACACCAAAAAATCCGTCAGTAGGATCACATGCGGTGCCGGAGCATCTTCATAGGATGGATTAAAGAAGCCGCTGTCCATGAGAAGGCCCTCCATGACCTCTCGGCACGTGCTGAAACTTGCGGTGAGGCACTCCGAATCGTCGAGCGGCACGTGCACAGCATAGCCGCCCACACGAGTGTATCCATCAGTCGCACCGTATCGCCACTCGCTCTGCTGGCCGCTGTTGGGTGACGCTGCCTTGTCCCTGCTCCTGAACGCATTGGGCAGGTCGATTGACGCATTGCGGGGAAAGGGGTCGGTCAATTCATAGGCAGGGTTCTTCCTCAGGGGCAAAGCGGGCTGCTGCCACGCCAGCGGATACCTGCACACACCACATACATGTACACACATATCAAGGCATACGCGCTGGTGAAACCTGTGTGTGTGTCTGTGGTGTGTCTTGCAGTGTGTGTACCGGCTTCTGAATCTGTCGGTGGGGTTTTCCCCGTGCAGCTTCATCCGCCGCTGTGTGATGCGCATACTGCCACCGATGACCTTGTTGAAGGTCTGCAGCCCGAGACTCCCCTCCCTCTGCTGGGCCTGCGGCAAGAGCACCCTGGTCATCCACAGGCGGATGTCATCGAGCGTCCTGATGTCCCCAAAGTACAGGGTGCGGCCGCCGTCGGTTGCGGCTTGGGTGAAGGGCACCGTGACAAGCGGCCTCTCGATGCTCTGGTTCATGCTGCGGCAATTTAAAGACGAAGAGGTGAGTTTGACAGTCCAATTCAGTGTGTGGACTGTGGTCGAGAGCACCCACCTGTAGACTCTGTGCATGTCGTTACGCCCAAAGATGACAATCACCGCCACCGTCATGAAAAGCATGAACCCCACAGTGTCTCGAATGCTGCAGTGCACATGCCAGTGGCCGGCGATTGGCAACAGCAGGTGAGACGATAACAGAGAGAGGCGCCCCTATCGTCCCTTACTTACCTGTACTCGTGCGAGTAGGGAGGCGGCGCGCGCTGCTTGCCCAGGTATTCCCCCATCAGCCGTTGTCTATTCCGACGCTTCTCATCAGCTTCAAGTTGCTCCATGATCAACGAAGCCGAACCGCGCGTCTCGCTGTGGCCCCCAGCGCAATCCTGTAAATTTTCGGGCTCCTCTGGCAGCTTTTGCGCGAACCACGGCACCCTGTGGGACGTCTATAGCCCTCCCTCGACAGTCACCGGCCTATGAAGCGTCTGTCGGGGGGAAACTACGGTGAAACAGCTCAGTCGCCCTTGCCAAGAATGCGGCGTCACAGGTGCATCGATGGAGACCGCCAACCGAGGAGCTGAGCCATCGCCCCGTAGCATCGGCATGTGTGAGTCAGACAGGCTCGTCCCGCCCTCCTGGCTCGGCCATCGGAAGGCTAAGCACACCCGCTCCCAGGTGCTGCCCGAGTGGCTGCGAGCGATCAAAGCCAAGCTCGAGGATGCATCGCTGGCGACCTCTGGAGGGAAGCGGCAGGTCGTGTGCGAGCCGCTGGGGGGCAGTGGCGCCCCGCTGCCCCTCTGCACCTGGCGGTGCTTGGCTGACAGAGTCACAGATGTGGTCGACAAGGGCACTGTGGACGGCCGAGTGAGGCCTGTGCAGCTGCCGCAGGAGCCAGACGATGGGCTGAGGTCTGGTGGTGATGGTGCGGGTGGTGTCAGGTGGGGTCTTATCTATGTAGGCGAGAAGCCGCTTTACTGTGATGCACACCAGGTGCGCAGCGAGCACAGGGAGAAGGAAGGGATGGGAAATGATTGACGTGTATCACGTGAACACGTGTGTGTGTGTGTGTGTGTGTGTGTGGTGAATGCTGTGCGGATGTGTCAATCAGGACGTGACAGTGCTGGGGGAGTTTGTGGGAAAGCTGGTGTCATCCGCGTCAGTGCCAACATCCGAGCGCCACTTGTGCCAAGACCTCCGCTTCCTGCACAAACCAAATATGCCATCGTCAGACGGTATGTATGCGGACACATCAGCACAGCACGCCATTCAGGCATTCACATGAATGCGTTTGTTGTCATGCAAGCAATGTCAGATGGGTGTGAGGTGCCGGGGGATGGTGAGGTGGTGGTGTCTGCGACGAGGCACTGCAACGAGATGGCCCTGGTTATCCCTGCACGCCGAGAGGTCCGGGGGAAGGTCACTCGTTGGACGCCAAACACACAGTGGCACACGGTAGGTAAATCAACGGGTGGGCACTTCAGCCCCATCTGTCTGTCCGTCTGTCCTTTCACCCACATCTGTGTGTGTGGTGTGTGTTCCCTCCATCAGGTGTACGTCAACGGCTGGCCACACATAGTGTTGACGACCATACCTGGAGTCGGCATCAAGACAGGGGTATGTATGTCAGCACCCTCATGCCACGCGGGATGCATCTCGTTGGCACGTTCTCTCTTGTCTGCCTCAAACAACATGTGATCAGGACATCTTAGTAGCGGATTTCGGCGATGCGTGGCTGCAGAGGTCCAGCCGGGCGGCCAGCGAGATACTCGTCCCTCGACTCGTCCAGAGCCGTGTCGCCACCCGGAGCGGCGATGGGCCTGGCCAACCGGCAGCATCCGCCTCTGCCTCCGCAGACGCCCCGTGTGTTCCCGCATCGCTGTGTGGAGTTAACTCAGCCCACCCCCCATCAGCCAACGGCGCTCCAACAGGGGTCCCAAACATCAAAGCGCACAGGATGCTCCGGGTACGCCAATGCACACACAGAGAGCATCGCGCAGCCCATCCCCCTCCCTCCGTCCCTGTGAATGGTGTGTGTGCCAGGCCGCCACGGCTGATCGTAGTGCCCGCACCGGCGACCGTCTGCTGGACGGTGATGAAGCTGACCTGACGGGGACAGCCTTCGAGGGCAGTGTGGGGGGGTTGGTGGCGCAGGGCGGGTCGATCGTTGAGCCAGTCGAGGTGGCCGCCAAGACCATACTCAGATCACGTAAGCTAAGCACTTTCTGTGAACAAGCGACGGACGATTTGCTCCATGCTTGTGTGCGTGTGCGCTTTGTGGTTGGCTGGTGGGTTGGCTGCAGTGTGCGGCTCCTCTGAGGTGTACAGGGACGTGCTGCCCGTGTTTGAGGAGCACGTCAGATGCATGCGCAAAGAACCGAACCGACGGCGACAGACAAACCACAACACAGCGGGTCAGTCTGGCAGCGTCACCACACCCCATTCCATGCATCCCACAACACAACAAAAGATCCCTAGCATCTCTCTCTGCGGCCGTGCCGTGGTGTGCAGGGCTGGTCCCAGGCGGCTATGTCCCGCTGGCCGGCGTGCAGCCAGGCAACACAAGACTCGGAAAGGTACGCAGATCACACACAGTGCATGCATGCAGACCGACCGGCCAGCAGCTGTGCGTGTGAATGTCTATCGCTCCCCTCTCTCCCTCCCTTGCAGGGCTTGATAACGCGTTACGAGGGCGGGCACTTCACCGTCGAGTACCCTGACAACACCCGGCGTCGCCTCTCTGTGGAGGAGATGGCCACGGAGATCATGCAGCTCATCGACGAACAGCCCAAGAGTAAGCCACAGAACCACCAGCACACCCACGGAGCCTGTCACATGGCATGGGTGAATCGTGCGTGTGTGTCTACTCTCCAGGGGCGGCCGCCTCCCTCATCCCAGACGCCGAAATCGACTTCCCCGACCAGGGGCGATCGGACTCACCCTCCCGCGCAGGCCGTTCCCCAAGGTCCCTCAAGGCCAAAGCACACGCCCTCATCGCACAGGCCGCCCTCGCCGATAGCCAGGGCGTCGATATCACCTGGAACGACGCCCAGACGCAGTTCGAGGTGACTGTCCGTGGCCACCCTGCGCACCAACACCAGTGCTTCCCCGTGACGTCCTCCACGCCCGTCGATGCCGCGTGGAAGAGCGTGCTGCTCTACTGCAGTCGCCACCTCCAGCAACGGCACAACGGCGCGGCACAGGGAAGGGGAGAGGCGAGGGCCTCAGCGGGTGCTGACAAGGACCGGCCGGCATCGCGGTCGCAGGTCGGCATCCAGCTCCCCACTGTGTATGGCGTCACTTGGCGAGACATGGGCTTCGACGCGCGCATCGGCGACGCCAGCCAGCGCTTCAGGGCCCCCACCGCCAGCGACAGCGATCGGCTGACGGCCTACATCTCTGCCGTCACATTCGTCAAGAACTACGCCAGCCAGCCGGTCAAGGCCATGGATGAGGGCCAGCGCACACGCATCCTGGCGACCTACTCGAGTGCGCTGGAGACGGCCCTGCGGCAGCTGACCGATCTGGCCAGCGAGCAGCTGCCCCAGCACCTCTCGCCCATCAACCCTTTGGCACTGCCCCTGTGCGACAACGAGACGGTGCAGCGCAAGATGCACCAGCTGGCCGAGAAGGACCGGCTCAGCAAGAGCCAGCGGTCGAGGACGGACGAGTCGCTCATTCAGGAGGCTGCGCAGATGGCGCCCGAGCCGGGCTGCAAATTCGTGTGGCTGTCCCGCGGGTGGATTGCCAACGTTGGCAACGAGCACCACGCCTTCTTCTCGATGGAGGAGTATGGAGGTCTAGCGGCATCTCAGCAGGCCGCCGCCAAGTGGAGGCGCCACGTCATCAACCAGCAGCAGCGGCAGGAGGACGGCAACGACTCGGGCAGTGAGGAGGAGGAGGAGGAGGAGGAGGACTCTCAGGCCCCCGACCACCAGCCCGTGAAGCGGTCGTCCCGCCGCCCCCGTCGCCAGGTCTCGGCCAACATCAAGGACTATTCGTCCATCGCCGACGCCAATCGCGGTGACAGACCAGCCAGGGGGGCCGACAAAGACGACCCACAGGTCCTCCAGCAGCAGGCGGCGAGCCTTCCGCCGGTGCCGGGGGTGTGGTGGAGCCACAACCGCGGGCCGGGGTTCGCCACCAACCGCGACGGGGAGTTGTTTGCGGTCAAGAGGTATGGCAGTGTTGTGGAGGCGTACCGTGCGGCGGTCGCATGCGTCAAGAGGATCGACGTGGCAGAGGTCCAGATACCCGGCCAGGAGGACAAACAAGGTCGGCGGG
>CDMY01000047.1:180774-198123 GCA_001179505.1 Vitrella brassicaformis
GGGGAAGGGGGAGAGAGAGAGGAGGAATGGATAGCTGATCGTTTGTTGTGTGTTGTGTGTTGCCCGTCTCTTCTCAGCGGCCAAGGATGAGGGGGAGAGGGAGGATTCTGTGCCGCAAAGCGCCTCAGGACGCAATGAGCGCACCACCACAAAACGTAAGCCGCCAAACGCGACAAGGCAGCCAGCTGCAAAGGAAAGAGCCTCACTGTTGTGCTCTCCATCCATCCATCCATCCATCCATCCGTCCAGGTCTCCGTCCGCCCGCCTACGTCCCTCCGCGCAACAAGGAGGGCAGGTTCTGCAGCCGCAGCATCGAAGACCAAGACAAGGGCGACAAACACGAGAGGGACAAGGAGACCAAGGACAACAACAAGACACCGAAACAACAGCCGCACCGAGACCCCTTGCCGCCGTGTCGCGGCCCCGGCCTCTGGCACGACAGCAGGGGCATCTTTGCGCGCCTGGGGGGTCGCGTGGAGTTCTTCGCATTCAGCAGCCACGAGGGGTCGGCTGACGACCGGCGGCGGGCTGCCTTTGGGGCAGCGAGTGAGGCGATGAAGCGTGCGATCGAGGTAGAGACGGAGGAGAGAGAGGAGGCGGCGGCCAGACGGGCTGCCGAGGTACAGGAGGAAAACAGGCGGCAGATGGCGCAGCGGCAAGAGCAGGCCAAGAAGAAAAACACGACCAGGGCCAAAGAAACACGTGAGTGTCCAGTCCCCACGCAGGGAGGGATCCACTCCACCGGCTGTCATGTCATCCGCCCGCCCATATGTCCCCGTGTGTGTGTCCATCCAACACAAACAGGTGCATTGCAGGAGGATCTGCGCAAGTGCCTGAAGGGTCCGAGGGACAAGATGCCGCTGGACGAGAACGAGTTCGGCCGGGGCCGCCGCGTCCGGCGAGGCGCAGAAGACTCCCAGTTCGTCTACGACCACTCGGCCGCCCTCTGCTCCAACGGCACACACAGCCCCACGCCAGACAGCGGCGATGACGAGTACAACGACCGCAGTGTGGTGCAGGTGGTGGTCCCTCCAGCTCGCGGCAAAAAGAGGAAGCCGCCGCCCCTTAATGACCTGGACATGCTCAACAAGAACACCGTGCAGATCATGGACCAGTCGGAGGAGGCACATGGTGGGGCCGGGAGCGCCGAAGGGGGGAGGGGGGTGGGGTGATGGGACGCACCCGCACGTGTGTGCATTTGATTTGATTTGATTTGATTGTGTGTGTGTGTGCGTGTGCAGAGGAGTATATGATGACCCTCTTCCTGACGGCCGTCAGCAGCATCGAAGGGCCCAGCTTTGTGGTGAGTCAGTGACACCCACAGCAACTACGCACACACACAGCTCACACCAGCGCTACCTGTGTGTGTGTCCCTCCCCCCGTCTGCAGTCTGACGTTCACCGTCGTCGCAAGGCCCGCCGGATGTCCATCGAGCAGCACTCCGCACACAGCCAGCCCCACACATTCCGCGGGCCCGCACACAGCCACCACCACCAGCCACCCAAGCGCCAGAGACGCACCCCCCTCGCCGCCAAGCCCCCTCCACCTCCACCAAATCGCAGGAGGCGCCGTCGTCGCCGTGACTCTGAGGAGGACTACGACGTCGAGGAGGAGGAGGAGGAGGACGAAGAAGCGGAAATGGACGATGACGACGAGACGGAATCGCCGGAGATGGAGCTGGACGACCGCATCGACGAGCTCGCACACTGGCACCTGCTGCAGGAGGCATATCGGAGGGGCTTAAAGCATGGCGGGGCGCGGCCGCCCTTCGTGCCACCTCCCCTGCTCTTCCGAGGGCCGGTGCGGCTACCCTCCCACCCACCCTCGGGCATCCGCCCGCTCATCCCGCAATGGCGCGATCTCTACCCAAGACAGCAGGACGCCACCAACCCCGCCGCCCTACTGCCCGTCAAGGCGTTCCACAGCGGCAGCTCGCCGTGGGGACTGTCCACCTTCACCGTCGTCAAGCGGCAGGGCGGCACAGATGAGGCGGAGGGGTCCGCCGATCACACCCCATCGCAGCGGTTGTTCCCCTCCTCAGGCCCATCAGGTCTGTTCAGGCCGCCCATGCCGCCCGGCAATGGAGGCGGTGGGTCATCGCACTTTGTGGAATTGCGTCCGATGGCGGGTATGGGGTTGCGTCAGATGGCGGCGTGGCCGTCCTTCAGGGGCATCGGCATGAGAGGGAGGGAGGAGCGTCTGGAGAGCCTTCCCAAGCTGGCCGCCCCAAACCAGTGGGACAGGTAGCGTAGCGGGCCTTTGCTGTGTGTGTTATGTGCGTGCGTGTGCGTGGCGTAGATTTGCCGGCCAGGCCAGTGCTGGGACGCTCTTGCTTGCGTCCATCCCATCCATCGACCCGACCATTGATTGGGATATCTTGCTGACAGACTTACTGGTGCCTGCAATGCCTGGCCATGTGTTCCTTGCTACTCACTCACCTCACTCATGCTCGAGTTCGTGTCGTGTTGTGGGAGGATGGAAACACTCATTGATTGGATTGGATTGGATGGCAGGCAACCCGAGTCGAGCTCCCGAGCAGAGCAGAGTTCGGTTTGTGATGTGCTGACTGACTGACTGACTGACCGGCACGTACCTATAGCATAGCTAGCTGTAGCTGTAGCGATATGATACGATGGATAGTGAGGTTGCGATGGGATGCCATGCGATGACACACGCATCCATCGGCTGCGCAACGGCAAGTGGGCTGGGCGGCACAGCTCACCTCACCCTGTGTGTGAATACGTGGAAGGAAGGTGTGCGTGTGTAGTGCTTGTGTGGGTGAGGGGGTGGGGGGTGTGGGGGTGGGGATTAGACACATGACTGACGCCAACCTGACTGATGAGGGAGGGAGGGAGGGAGGGGGTGTACAGACAAGATGGACACACAGAAAGAAAGAAAGAAAGAAGGAAAGACAGACAGACAGCTGCCTGGTCGAGAGACCGACCGGCCGGCCGGACCCACTGGCTCGCTTGTGTGTAGAAGACAGCAGCAGCAGCTGCTGCTGCTGCGTAGAAGGCGATGAACATGCATGATGTGATGAACACACCAACAAACCGCCAAAACAGTCGGGACCGATCATCCTTTGTATTCACAACCGCAGGCAGCGGCCACAGCTCATACACACACAACAACACAATCAATGCTCACAAAGGGCAGCCCTCGCGGCCGACTCTCGTGTCTCGTCTGTCTCCCACTTCTGGCCCGATGGCTCCCGCATCGATGACCCGCGTTGTCCTGCTGACGGGGCGGGCAGCCTCAAAGAGCCTTGACAAATCGTTGCCACAATCCAGAGCCAGAGAACACAATGTCTGAGTCTAATGGCTGGGCCGAGCATGTGTATGAGAAGAAGCGTATGTACTGCAAGTACTGCAAACACGACCAGGTGACGACTCAATATTGGTGTATGGGACCTCGGGTCCGGCCGCTGCCATTGATTTATTGAGTGCTCTCACGCCCATGAATGCCGTGTGTCTCGCCCGCCCCCTCATGAATGCAATGCACCCAATGCACCCACACAGGTCTGCCTGTCTGTCTGTCCGTCTGTCTGTGTGCCTGCCGACCGGTGAGCACCTCACACGCTTTTGTGGAGCGCACTTGACCGCTCGGCAGGCAGGCAGTCACACCCAACGCAACGCAACGCAACGCAACGCAACGCACACATGAGTACGTGTCCACGGATGAAGGTCTACGTCGGTGTCTCTCGCAGCCAAATCAAATCGCTCAGCTCTGTCAGTGTAGATGACGTGTTCGCTGAGCGGTTCGTGAGGCCGAGAGAGAGAGAGAGAGAGAGACATGCAGCCCATGAACGAAGGAACAAGAACTCACGGCGATGTTCCTCAAATCACTCAGTCAAATCACTGGTGCACACACACACACAGAGGGCCGCGAAAGTAAGCGGCGCCTGTACGTCTTGTTGAAGTGCAGTGTGTGCGGGCGCCGCGCACCCCACACTCTCGACACGAAGGAAACAGCACATGGACAAATACACATGGGAAATCAATAATCGATACACGCTCGTCCTCGCTGCCTGCCAGTGCTGTCTGTCTGTCTGTGTGTCCTCGTGTGTCTGTCTGTCGGCGACCATGGGAGCAGCCAGCTTCACCGTTCACACAGGCGCCAGCCAACGAATTTTGTGTATGTATGTAGTGACATAGACAAATGAATCAATCGGCAGGTACAGTGAGAATGTACGTATGCAGTGAGTGAGACAAATGAATCAACACAACGAACGAGAACTGACTGACACATCAACGAATGAATCGTCTGTCTGTGTGTATGTATGTGGGTACAGTGTGTGTGGCGGTTCGTTCGTGTGCATCCCCAATCCCAATCCCTCCCTCCCTCGATGGATGGACCGATTGATCAGCACCAGCCACATGAACAGCAGCAGCCACAGCAGCCCCAGCACTGGTACTGCCACCGGCAGCCACAGCAGCCACACACCTGCTGCCACCCGCACCTGCATCTCGTAGACGCCTGCTCGTCGGCCGCGCCATCTGATAAGCCACACACACACACACAGACAGACAGACAGACAGTATGGATGCTTGTGGGTCAGTCAGGTGAGGCAGGCCCTTCATCCGTACCGTCCGTAGCGGTCAGGTTGGCGGGTGTCTTCCAGAGAGTGTGCACGATGCCTTTGCTGACGTGGTAGTTGCGCTTCTCCATGCCCTCGATGTCGTCGCCCTTGACGACGCTGGCGAGGACCTCACTGGCCTCCTCGGTCGCCGGGTCCTGCGTCCACTTCACCTCGCCGAACTCCAACTCGAGCAGCGTCTTGAGGAGACGCTCGCCCTCCTCTCGGGTCATGTTGGCCGGGACTTCCACTGTGCCGGCTGCAGTCACTGAACCGCCTGCAAAGGAGACAGGCCAAGCTTGTGCAAAACAGTGAGTGTATCAACCAACAGTCGTGTGTCCGCAAGCAACTCAATGGCCATCGCGGGTGTGTGAGTGTGTGATGTGATGTATACGCACCGGCAGGCGACACGGGCGACAGCTGGCGCTTGAGGAGCTGGCAGTTGGCGACGCCAACCAAGGCGACAAGAAGAAGCAGGCCCAGGACACGGGACATCTTCGGTGGAGCGATAGTGGTAGTGCAAAGAGGAGGAGAGAGGGAGTTGAGTGACGGAGGGCTGCGCTGCTTCGAGATAAGTCCGCGAGATGAAACGAAGGCAAGACGCGGTGGTAGACGAGACAGGCTGCCGGCCCGAAATCATGTTTGTTCTCCCTGCCGCTCTCCTGTGCGAAATCTCTCTGCGTTTCGGTGACAGGAACCCTAAGCCACGCACCGCGTCAGATGGATGTCTCCGGCTGGAAACACCTTAATGCCCTATGGATACTAGTGTGTTGGGTCGTGGGGGAGCCTTGACTATCTCCCTAGGAGGGCTTCCTGTGAGACAATCCGAAACCCTAACCCTAAACCCTAAAGGTTTCGACGAGCTTCTAGCGAGAGAATCTTCCACTTGCCTTTTTCCTCCTCTCTCCCTCCCCGGCCTTAACCGGAGCAGCGATCTGCCTGAGATCTGTGGTTTCGTGCTCTCTCGCCATGAGAGTACTGCGAGCGACAACGTTTCCGTCTCTGCTGCTGGCGTGCTGTGCCTTCGGCCCTCGGTGTGTCAGCGGACAGAGGTGGGAGCCAGGACAGACGGCTCTCAAGTTCCGGAGTCAGTTTGGCAGCTCACAATTTGTGTTCGGTACGAAAGGCAATTAGGCAACAATAACGCATCTTGTCCTCGTCCTCACCAAGAGTGTCTTATGTGTATGTTGACAGACTTGGCTCGAATGAGTCCTGTCGACGCGGGCAAGGGCGGCGAACTGCGGAAAGCTGATGTGGGGTCAATGCCGTCCCTCGCCGGCAACGGCGTCTCGCAGGTCCTCTACAGGCTGTATCCCTGTGGCATGAACAGGTCAGAAACACACACACATAGACAGACGCACTCAATGAATGCTCGAGGCACACTGACTGACACGTATGGTTCTCTCTCTGTGTGTCATCCATCAGTGTGCAGATGCATCCCCGCGCCAGTGAGCTGTTCTACGTGATCAACGCGACGGAGCTGGTCGTCGGCTTTGTGGAGGAAAACGGTGGCCGCACCGTCGAGAACACCCTCAAGACGGGCCAGCTGTCCTTCGTGCCAAAAGGCCTCATGCACTGGCACTACAACGCCGGTAGGAGCGGCGCACCGGACCGACAGCCAAGCTAGATAGAATTCCTTTATGTGTTGGTTAATCGACCTTCTTCTGTGATCACTGTAGGATGCGAGGACGCTGTCTTTTTGTCGACATTTAATCACGAGGACCCCGGTGTGGTGACGATTGTCAACGCCTTGTTCGACATCAACGCGACGTCCCTGCAGGCGGCACTCAACGTCGACCGCGCGCTGGTCGCCGACCTCAAAACGAGTGTACCCCCGTCACCCGTCCCAGGCATCGCAGAGTGCCTCAGGAGATGCGGGCTGGAAGGTAGGCATTCCATTCAGCATTCAGCAGTCACTCTCACTCTCACCGTCCGCCGTGCAAGTGTGTGTGTCTGTGTGTGTGTGTCATATAGCTGTGGATCCGTGTGAGCTCAAGCGGTGCGGCAACCATGAGCGTTGCAGGGTCAACGACGAGGGCAAGGCGGTGTGCGAGTGCAGGGACCAATACGCGAGGGACGAAAACGGCGACTGCAGACACGTCGGGGGCTGGGGCGAGGGGTAGATATGATATGTATCGAGATACACACACACTATCCATCCATCCATCCAGCCATCCATCCATTGTGCAGTGCATCCTCTCACTGACTCAGTCACTCCTTCATCGTCGGCTGCCTATGTATAGGTGTCACGTAGAGGGGTGTTAGGTAGGCTAGGGGGAGACAGACAGAGGGCGGCGGGACGGGACGGTACGGGAAAGGACAGCTGGACGCTTCTTTTTTACGTGTGTGCTGTATTGTGACATGGTCATGGGCCGTCCACCCAGCTCAGCCGCCTTCATACATACGTCCATCCATCCATCCATGGCCCTTCGTCTCTTATTTGTAGTGAGTGAATCGGTGTGTATCCTTTATCTATCGCTGTGTGTGTGTGTGTGTGTGTGTGAGTCACTGACACAACGAACGCGGGCAGGCAGGCAGGAAACCACGCCACGCCCTCTGGCCTGGCCGCCTGGGTGGCGGCCGGCCGCGTGTGGACTGCCTGCCTGCCTGCCTGATTGTTTGCCGTTTACTGTTGGCCATCCATCCATCTATGCTGCCTGGCATCCATGTGCTGGCTGGCTGCATGTGGCGACGGACGATGGGTGCGACTTACTTACTGCTTTAGTGGGTGGGTGGGGCTGGGTCGGATAGAGGCTTGGCTTGGCTTGGCTTGGCTGGGGTGTATTTGTTTGTCTCCTTCACTACCGTGAAGCGAAGCCGATCATCCTGGCTGGGGGCGGGGCGTGTCGATAGGGCAGGCAGGAAGGCGGAGAGAAAGAGGGAGGAGTGAAGTGCCTTTGCTTCGGTCGAGGAGGCGTGTGTCGTGCGTGTCGTGGTGTCGCTATACTCTGTAACTAGGCAGGCATCTGTAGTTTTTTCCAGGCGTTCTAGTAGTGGTCCAGGTCTGTCTTGTGTCTTGCCTTCATCCTTGAGGGTCACCTTTCGTCTGGCCCTCTCGGAGTCCTTCGATCACCGTCTCGTCGCCCTTCCATGTCACTCGTGGCATCGTGTGTGGTGGATGGGTGGCGGGGCGGCGGCCGCAGGACAGAGAGGGCAGACCAAAGGAAGCAAGCAACACACACACACGCCAAAAAACAGACAGACAGACAGACAGACGATGGAACCACTAGCTGTGTTTGGGCTGACTGACTTCTTAAGCCGTGTGTGTGTGTGTGCGTGCGACCGACACACCCACACGGCTGGGCTGCTGACTGAATGGCCGATGAATGCATTGTGTGGAGTGAATGGGCCAAGAGCGCACGCAACCATGGAGACAGACAGGCAGGCAGGCATGAACACACACGCACACACACACACACAGAGGGAGAGAGAGGGGCACATGCGCAGTGCACGCCCCCTCCCTCCCTCCCTCTCTGCACACACAGCCCACCCCTGCGCACATCCGTGTGTGGGAAGGTGCCTGCCTGCGTGCTGCGCACTCCCGCACACGCGCATTCACGAAACTCGCAAACCCTACATAGCATAGTTAGGGTTTAGGTATAGGGTTTAGGGTGTGGGGTTTCTCAAACCCTGCGAGCTTAGAAGTGCTCGGGGGAAGGCACGCGCACAATTGCGGCAGATCTCCGCAGAGAGGCTCACAGGAAGGCCATACACGCAGTCAGGAGCAGCCAGAAGATCAAATAGGCTGACATCTCTCTCTGTATGCGCGTCTGTCTGTGTGTGCAGGTCGAGATGGCCGTGTTCCGCCACGACCCGGAGGCTCATTCGGGTGCCAGAGGATTGCTCTCGATGAAGGCTTTGCTATGCGCCGACCAATCGGCCTCTGCGGAACTTCTCTCTGACCCCCTCCCTCTCCCATTTTTGTGCATCTCCGCAGGCCCGTGTTTGGCTCTGTGGATGCGGCCCGGTCCATCCGACGCATGGGTGTGGTGCATCAGCTCATAAACCACACAGGTGCCAAAGGAGAGGTCAGCAGCAGCCCCACACACAGAGCACCGACGCTGGCGCGATTTTCACTTTCTGTAGGGTCACCCTTGTCGAGTGTCTGCAGGCCCACAGAGACCTGATAGACAAGATCCAAGAGGTGGATGTCATTGTGGGGGCGCACTATGGACCGGAATAACATCGAGAAAATCTCACCTCCTCGCTTGACCCCGTCAGCCGCCCACACACATAGACAGACAGACGCACTCAATGAATGCTCGAGGCACACTGACTGACACGTTTGTATGGTTCTCTCTCTGTGTGTCATCCATCCATCAGTGTGCAGATGCATCCCCGCGCCAGTGAGCTGTTCTATGTGATCAACGCGACGGAGCTGGTCGTCGGCTTTGTGGAGGAAAACGGTGGCCGCACCGTCGAGAACACCCTCAAGACGGGCCAGCTGTCCTTCGTGCCAAAAGGCCTCATGCACTGGCACTACAACGCCGGTAGGCAGGAGCGGCGCACCGGACCGACAGCCAAGCTAGATAGAATTCCTATATATGTGTTGGTTAATCGACCTTCTTCTGTGATCACTGTAGGATGCGAGGACGCTGTCTTTTTGTCGACATTTAATCACGAGGACCCCGGTGTGGTGACGATCGTCAACGCGCTGTTCGACATCAACGCGACGTCCCTGCAGGCGGCACTCAACGTCGACCGCGCGCTGGTCGCCGACCTCAAAACGAGTGTACCCCCGTCACCCGTCCCAGGCATCGCAGAGTGCCTCAGGAGATGCGGGCTGGAAGGTAGGCATTCCATTCAGCATTCAGCAGTCACTCTCACTCTCACCGTCCGCCGTGCAAGTGCGTGTGTCTGTGTGTGTGTGTCATATAGCTGTGGATCCGTGTGAGCTCAAGCGGTGCGGCAACCATGAGCGTTGAAGGGTCAACGACGAGGGCAAGGCGGTGTGCGAGTGCAGGGACCAATACGCGAGGGACGAAAACGGCGACTGCAGACACGTCGGGGGCTGGGGCGAGGGGTAGATATGATATGTGTCACAGAGATACACACACACCATCCATCCATCCATCCATTGTGCAGTGCATCCTCTCACTCCTTCACTCATCGTTTCCTGCCGATGTATAGGTGTCACGTAGAGGGGCGCTAGGTAGGCTAGGGGGAGACAGACAGAGGGGGACGGGACGGGACGGTACGGGAAAGGACAGCTGGACGCTTCTTTTTTACGTATGCTGTATGTACCATGGTGGCCATCCACCCCACCCAGCTCAGCCGCCTTCATACATACGTCCATCCATCCACCCATCCATGGCCCTTCGTCTCTTATTTGTAGTGAGTGAATCGGTGTGTATCCTTTATCTATCTATCGCTCTCTGTGTGTGACTCACTGACACAACGAATGCGGGCAGGCAGGCAGGAAACCACGCCACGCCCTCTGGCCTGGCCGCCTGGGTGGCGGCCGGCCGTGTGTGATGGACTGCCTGCCTGATTGTTTGCCGTTTACTGTTGGCCATCCATCCATCTGTGCTGCCTGGCATCCATGTGCTGGCTGGCTGCATGTGGCGACGGACGATGGGTGCGACTTACTTACTGCTTTAGTGGGTGGGTGGGGCTGGGTCGGATAGAGGCTTGGCTTGGCTTGGCTTGGCTGGGGTGTATTTGTTTGTCTCCTTCACTACCGTGAAGCTAAGCCGATCATCCTGGCTGGGGGCGGGGCGTGTCGATAGGGCAGGCAGGAAGGCGGAGAGAAAGAGGGAGGAGTGAAGTGCCTTTATCGCTTCGGTCGAGGAGGCGTGTGTCGTGCGTGTCGTGGTGTCGCTATACTCTGTAACTAGGCAGGCATCTGTAGTTTTTTCCAGGCGTTCTAGTAGTGATCCAGATCTGTCTTTTGTCTTGCCTTCATCCTTGAGGGTCACCTTTCGTCTGTCCCTCTCGGAGTCCTCCGATGCCACCTCGCCACCCTTCCATGTCACTCGTGGCATCGTGTGGGGTGGGTCGGTGGCGGGGCGGCGGCCGCAGGACAGAGAGGGCAGACCAAAGGAAGCAAGCAGCACCCACACACACCACAGACAGACAGACAGACCGGCCCTGTGTATCTGCCCGGCATGAGACCCTCAGTCAGTCTGTCATCTTGTTGTTACATTGGACACCTCCCGGCAGCTCACTGGCCTGCCTTCTGTCTTTCATGCCCGACATGACTTTGGTCTTTCTGTGCCGTGTGAGTGCACTGTGGGACTGAGGTGGTGGCGGGGGTCAAAGGCAAAGCGGGACAGAGAGGCCCTTAAAAGGGCATATGCATTCAGTGAGTGCGGAGTCAGTGGGGACTCCACTCACCGCAGATCGATGAATCCATCAAACGTCCGTATGTAGCAGCAGCTCAATGGACATCATCTTGCTCCATTCATCCCCCATTCATGGACATCCACCGCAGCGCTGCGAGCTTAGATTCGTCGGATCTCGAGCGTAAGCGATGGATACACATCCCCTCAATCAGGCCGCACGGCCCCCTTCCCCAGTCGAAGATCCCCTCATTCTCACCTTCATCCTACCCTTCCTCATCCTCGCGGAGAAGCTGACGTTTCTCACTGTCTGCCGTCAATGGAATGGCACCTTCTGGGGCGGTGGGAGGTCCTCCTTCAAGCTCACAAGCCGCATGCTGCTCAACCTTAACCCGCACCAGATGGCTCAGGTCGTCGCCAAGCTGTCGCACGTCCAGCGACTGACCGTGGAGCTTCGTTTGCGTGATGCCAATGGCCAGCGAGCCCGTCGTGTCGTTGAGGAGATCATCGGAGCTGTGTTCAGGAGTCCCGCCGTGCGGGGCAGTTTGCAGCACTTGGAGGTGTTTGCGCTTCAGCACCCCGAGCAGCCTTGGGAGATGGTCGTGGGCAATATCCGCAGGCATGTCCAGCGGCCTCTCGCTGTCACTCTGCGCAACCTGCGCATCAAACTCTACAGGTACGCATCCAAAGCAAAGGCAGCCAATGAGCTCTCGCCGGTCAAGTGATGCTATGCTGCCTGTTGACATTCGGTGCGCAGAGTCCGCGGCCGGCTCATGTTTCCCGCCGTCACCTTTCACTATGTTCGCCATCTGACGCTCATCAACTGTGACATTCGGCCCGATTTCCCCGACACAGTAGGGGGTGTTCCGCTGCCAGGTCTTCCCGGCCCATACGACGCCCTGTCTGACATCTCCATTGTCACGGCGCTGTCCGAACTTCCCGGCCCGTGGCGATTCCAGGTACCCCCACCCCACACACCACACATCTGCTCTGCTCGTGCATCCATCCATTCCTCTGCTCTTGTGGTGGTTGTCTTGTCTGGTTCGTGTCTTGTGTCTGCCTGCAGCATGCGATGGTTGGTGGGTTCATCAACAGCCCGACCATCAACCAGGTGGCGTGTCTGCTGGAGGCCTTCCGCCACTTCTGCGCCGCGCGCCTCGAGCGGCTGGCACTGCGTAACGTGGCCTACGCGCCCACGGCCGGGGTCGATTTCCGCGGTGTGGCTCCTCCTCCCTTCCACTGGACGGACGACGGAACCGAGAACTATCTAGACCGGCTGGATGAGCTGATCGGGGGTGGACAAGGGACGGCGGGGGGCACTGAGCCGGTGGCGACCTATGGAGATGCTCTGGTCAGGGGCGTCGCGCGGTTCCAAGACGCCCTTCACTCATACAACAACCTCCACTGCATCGAGTGGACGCAAGACGCCGATGGGCTTGACCCGGGCGGCGAGATGGCCCACCTGCGACGGTCATACGCCTTCATCCGGCTGCTGTTTGCACCGGGGGCCTTGGCGTTTCCCGCCATCCGAGACATCAGCATTGCCGGAGACCGTCTGCCGAGCGTGGCGACGACTGAGGCCGCCGCCCCGTCCAGCCTCCCTCAGCCGCAGACCAGCCGGCCGCAGTTGGTGAGCCGATTGGCTGATGCACTGCGGCGTGACTACTTGAGGGCGATGAGGGAGCGGAGTGCGTGGACCAAGGCTGAGAAGATCGGTGGGGATCGGCAGTGGGTGGCGGCGCTGCACAGAGGTGTGGTGGAGAAGTTGGGCCTGCTGTCTGCGTGGACGCCGAATCAGGGTGGCCAGCAGGCAGAGAGGTCGTGGCTCGAGCGGTAGTGCGTTCCGTTCGCGGTGGTGTCTGTCGGTGTGTGTGTGGTATGTGCGCTGTGCTCCTCGGCGTGGGGATGTGAACATTAGGGAGTCGAATCGAAAGCGATGTGCCACTACTGATGGAAGTTGACTGGTTGGTAGTATAGCCTTAGGTGAAAGATGTTTGATGGATGGGACAACCAGGTCAACGCACGTAACATGCGCAATACTCCATATCCATCCATCCATCCATCCATGCATCCATCCATTCATCCATCCATCCATCGCATGGGATGATGAAATGAGAAGGCAGCTGTACACTCGCAGAGACAAGACGAAGCAACGAACGCGTCAGGCCATTCCTCCCTCCCTCCCTCCCTCCCTCCCTGCGGTCAGTCGAAGTGGTATTCTCTCTGCTTCAGCAGCCTGTCCACCTTGCTGCCGATCTCTTGCAGCGCCGCCTGCATGGCGGCCACCTGCTGCTGTAGACTTGCAAGGGCACCAGCGTCGTACCCCTCCACCACCAAGTTGTGCACCTCCTCCAGCGTCTTGGCCGTCCTCAGCTGGTCCTCGTGGATCACATCCGCGTGATCTTCCAGGATCGCCAGATTCTTGTTCACCGTGTTGAACCGCTGGTCGACGGCAGTCCGCAGCTTGCTGATGGAGCTCTTGATGCTCTCAAGGGTCGGTTTCTGCAGCTGTTCTCCCTCCTCTTTAATGAGTGAACCGCCCATTGTGCAGGTGCCCTCCGCTGGTCGCTGCGGCTCGTGGCGTGAATCGATGGATGAGGCGTCGGTGGTGCCGAAAAACCCGACCAGCAAGGCGATTACCAACCAAACAGTCAACATCATCAGCGATGGGTCTGCATCCCTGTAAATCTCGGTAAACAAAAAAGAGGATTCCCCGCTTGTAGGGTAGGTCCCCAGCGATGAAGGTCTGACGGTGATGGATAGCCCTGAGGAGACCTCCTCCAATCCTCAGCGCCCGGAGGCCTCCAATTCTCACCTCTCGTCGGCAGAGGGGACTGATGCGGCGATAGATGCGGCTGCCAGTGGCCATCCAGCTGACGGCGAGAGAGGGGCGCTGGACACAGGCCCTCAGCACTACGGGCCTGGCAAACAGCTGCGGCTACTAGCAAGTGAGGGGAGAATGAATTCATGCACCGCAAATGGATAATGAAATCTCTGCTGATCTCTGCGTGCACCCATTGGCTGCAGATGACAGCTACATCAACTGGGACCTTTCAGTGGTGGATGAGCATCATCATGATGATAGTGTGGGCGATGACGCCTACCTGCATTCTGACGGGCCTGATCAGTCGCAGCCCTTCGTGACCCCTCGTCCAGGCCCCGCCAGCTCGGCTGCAGCCAACGACGATGCACTGTTCCACACGCCCTTCTCTCCCCACCACCAGCAGCCGCCGTCACGACTCGACACTGACACCGCAATCCGTACTGAAGACAGCCTACCCCTACCCCTCCCTGGCGCCGGCACTGAGCCCCCGCCACTGCCTCGCTTCGGCAGCCCCTCGCAGGCCACCGATGAGGATGTGCGAGACCGCTCGTGGGTTGTGGCGGAGGAAGGGGCGGATTGCCAGGGGGGAGAGGGCGCGGGTAAGGGGGATTCTGACGGTGGAGGCGGTGGTGATGGTGGTGATGGTGGTAATGGTGGTGATAGGGGTCGCGACGAGGACCATCGTCTGCTGACTGAGGCGCTGGGGAGGGCGCGGGCCGCCGCAGGGGGCAGTGGGTTGAAGGAGAGGAAGCGGGACTATGGGAAACCGTGGCTAGCAAATACGGTAAGGTGGGAGTGAAGCCATGATCCAGCGAGATCTGAATGGACGGATGGATGGATGGATGTGTGCAGTTGAGGGCCGAGGAGGGAGTAGCAGTAGCTGATGGTGCCGAGCCGGCTGACCCATCTGTACGCGCGTCCAGTCCACCTACCAAATATTTCCATCCACACAAAGACCTGAACTGACAAAGGGGGGCCAACCGCTGTCTTTGTGTGGGGTATGTATGCCGTCTGTCTGATCCGATCCATTCTCAGGTGTCATCAGGTGCGCGTCCGTCGCAGCTCTCCACTATATTAGATGCGGCCGGCGAGAAGGAGGTAAGGATGGATGAACCCAGAGAACAAGACAAAGAAAGTGCCCACATCCATCCATCCATCCATTCACTGCAGGGCGAGGAGCTGTTGTTCATCTACACCAAAGCTAAGGTGAGCGGGAGGGGACGCACCGGACAGGAGTGATCTTCCTTCCCATGCATGTTGTGTGTTTCTGTGCCTGTCGGTCAGGAGCTGTATGGCGGCATGCCGATCCGGGAGGCCCTGCGGCTGTATCTCGAGAAGGACGCTGGGGGCGAAGAGGGCCACCAGGATGGGGATGCACCCACGCCCGCACCTGCACCCATACATCCACACCCACACACACAGAACTCAAACCGTACGGACACACCACACCCACAGCTGAACACAAAATAGCTCTTGTCTGCAGACATCGCTGTGTTGTTCTGTTTTCCTCCGTGCAGCAGGTGCGGCCTGTCCCTCTCTGCCCCCGTCCGGACCGCCGGCGTCGCACACGCCCCCTCCCGCAGATGGCAACATGCAAGGCTTTGAGAGCCCCATCACCTTCGTCCTGCGCCGCCCCAACAAGTCGCCCATTCCACATAACGTCGAGCCAGATAGCGATAGGTACCCGAGAGGCATATGATTTACATACGCTGTATGTGTGTCACGTCTCGCCTTTCCCTCTCTTCGATCAGTTCTGTGTCGCCCGAGGTACCCCCGTTCCCCCATGCACTGGGCAAGCGGCCCCCAGGCAAGAAGAAGAAGGCAGCTGCTGCAGCAGCGGGCACCTCCCGGCTCCTCTCACCCCCAGCGGCGGGCGACGGCGGCACCGGCTCGTGCAACAACTCACCCATCGCCAAGAGACCCGACACACATCTGCAGTCGCCTTCGCCAGGTCTCGAGGAGCCTACGAAGCCCGCACCGGCCGCTCCGAAGAAGCCGGAAGGCGTTGTTGGCACACATCCCTTCTCGTCGGTGCCGAGCCTGAGCCCGTCACCTGGACGTCAGAGGGGCGGTGCTGGTGCTGGTGGTGGTGGTGCTGGATTGGCGGGCGGCAACACTGCAGCACGGGCCAAGAAGCGACACGGCGGGGGAGGGGGAGGAGGGCTGACCATGACACCCCGCAGCAAGAGGCACCCCGATCTGCCTCCGCGGCACCCCGGCAGCCGTCCGGGGCCACCATCCAAAGCAGTGCCACCTCTGCCCCCTGCCAAGCCAAATACCACCGAGCAATCGTCACATTCGCATCACCGTACTGAGGAGGAGCGCACCCCAGCCCAAGACCAAAACACCATCCGGCGGCAGCAGCAGCAGCAGGTGCCTCTGCGTCTGGAGGGCGGCATGTCGGGGGGTGTTGTGCATAAGGCGGTGGTTAAGCAATCGGGGACGGATGGGGGAGCTGATGTGCCTGAGGGTCCTAGCATTCAGGGGTGGGCTACTGGTGCTGGTGCTGGCGCAGGTGTTGGGGCTGCGGGGGTTGGGATGCGGCGGATGACTGCGGGAGGGGAGAGGGGCATGGTGGGAGGAAACATCAACATCCCGACGAAGGGTCTGCAGGTGAGCGTGAGAATTTGGTCACCAGACACCCACTACTGCTCCGCACAACACCTCTTGTGTCGCCTTCTCTCTCTCTCTCTCTCTCTCTGTGTGTGTGTGTGTGTGCAGGTGTACGGCAGCCCGCCCTCGTTCTATCCCGGCTACTTCTCGCCACCCATGCCGGGATTCTTCCCCCCGCAATCAGGTACAGAACTACTCCTCCACTCACACACACGATACATCGACCTCTCGGCGTCTGTGTCTCGGCCTCTGTGTCTCATGTCTGTCGAATAGGCCCCCTCCCGCGGCACCCGTCGGCTCCCCGGCCTCTGGTAGCTGTGCCGTCGTACCGACCGATCCTGTCCTATGGCTTCCACCAGACGAGCCGAGGCGTGTCCGTGCCCAACATGCAGCTGCAGGGCCAAGGGCACCGCCAACATCCACCACTCAATCCACTCAATCCACCTGGTCCAGAGAGCGAGCAGCCAAATGAGCAGGAAGCACAAAGATGTTCCTTCACGTTGGTTGTTTATGCAGGTTTCATGATTTACCAGCCTCGCCCTCCGCTGCCACCGCAGCAGCCCATCCGTGCGGCCACAGGCACCCAGCTGCGACACACACCCATACTACCCACAGGTGGGTGGGTGGGCATAGCTTATGCATAGCAATGGATGAAATGCATTCATCGGCCCACTTTCCTTGTCTGCACACACGCCTGCAGGGCAGCTGTACACGCCTTCCCCTGCCCGCCCCCAATTCGCCCCTCGCCCGCCACAGCACCCCACCCCACCACCAGCACCGGGCGCCCGTCTGCACCAGGGCGGCGGATTCATGTCGCCCCCATCGTTGGGCCTGATGCATGTGGCAGCAGCTGGGACACCACCACTGATGTCGCCACTTCCCAGTGCGATCGGCATGCACAGCCCGGCCACATTGGTGGGAGGGGGAGGGGGAGGGGGGCAGATGGTGGGCGGGGCACATCCACTACACACACAGCAGCGGGGGGGCTGGGCGAGGGGCGGTGTGCAAAGGTAGACAGACGGACAGACAGATATGGGCCATATGGGCCGGGGGGG
>CDMY01000055.1:0-24588 GCA_001179505.1 Vitrella brassicaformis
CGATCTCTGCTGACGAATTGGACATGTGGAGTGTGGCCGTCGCTGGGCGGCCGTCAGCCAGCAGCAGAGAGGGGCTATCGGATCGGCACTAGCAGGCCGTTTCGTGTGGTGCCATATGGGGATTTGCCAGACGGCCATCCTTATGCTGAGGGGTACAATGAACGCGATCCAGTCGTCGGAAACGGCTCCTTCTATCGCTCCTTCACAGCGAATCTGCTGTCTCTCGTGGCCAGACATGGGCTGGGGATGAAACCGGTGGTGTCTGCTTTCATCGCTTTATTTGACGATCGGTGTGAATCTCTGCTGACAGCTGATGACATCCCGGAGTCGGAGGGGATTGTGGCCGACTGTGGGGACTGGCGTCGTGTGATCGTAAGCGGTTTCCGACCTGGCGACACCGTGGTGGCCTATGTGTGGCTGTTGGGCGTGAGTCCGTTCTTTTTCTACACCACCGAGCCACCTGCCAGTGATGCACCCGTTGCCTCCTTCGCCTCTCTGGATGTGCGGTACCCCATCTCAGTGCCCTTGTGGCGCAGCCTGCTGAGGCGATTCGACCTCGAGAGCGACGTCATCAGACGAGGGAGGATTCTGTCTGGGGAGTGATCGATCGACTGCATCCATGAGTAGTGAGTGGTGTGGGCGGAAGGGCGATGGGTTGGCGATGCATGTGATGTTATGTGAAGTCAAGGACATACTATGCGGCTGTGTATGAGTAGGCATCCGCTGATAATGCTGGTTGCGTTGGTTGGTTTGGCATGGCCGGACGGATGAGTCAGATGTTTATCAGTATGTGTGCATCTGCATGTCTGTGTGTGTGCCTGTGTGTGTGTGTGTCGTAGGTGTGTGCATGTCTGTACAATGGCTGCGTGCACGTGGCTTTGTGAATAGTGAATAGATAATCAATCGCATACGTTTGCCACACACTCACACCGACATATGGCAATGCACTGCAAAACTTCAAAACCACACCAAGCCTGGAGACCATATATATCATGATGAGAAACTCACTTATCGTCACGCTTTCATGTCACACATCGATTCGCGTGGCCTGCTTGGTGCGACAGCCTCTCCAGTTCTCGCGCACAGACAGCACATCTGAGTCCTCCACCGTGTGCACACCGATCCCATGCATTGAATGCAGCTGGCTCGTCGGAGAGAGACCTGCTGACACCTTTACTCAGGGAACGAATATCGATGAATGGACGTCACTGATTGAGTGCTTCGCTTCCCTCTACGGCTGTGCTCGTCACGTCCATCCATGGATGCATCCATTCATCGTCAGGCTTGACGGACGGGGTAACGCAGACGTAGTGGTCAGGAGATAGCAGATCGGCTACTTTTGGCTTGCACACAAGGCCGGCCCTGCAGGGGTGGTTCTTGTGACGGCAGCCGGATACATACATGGTGCATACACCCATACATACATATGTACATACACCCATTGCGGCGGGCCACTAATTGCCTCACTCAAAGGTCGGCTGGACGGACCATACATAGGTGTAATGACCCACTACACACCCTCATCTCGTGGCCAGCCTGGCCAGGATCACGGCCGTCTCCCAAGCGAAGCAACACAGGAAGGTTGTCTGCAGTGATGCAGTGATTCACTGAATGAATGAATGAATGAACGAACGAATGACAATGATCCATCATTGATTGACTCATTGCTTGACTGACAAGCGCACACTCGTGTGACTCGACTGGCGCCGCGTCACTGCATGCAGAATGGTAAGGTGATCCGTTCGTTTCTTGCAGCCAGCCGATTCCTGGCCGTAAACGGAGCTGGAGGAAGGATAGGATATTGGGAAGGAAAAAGGAAAAAGGCGGGGAGGGCGCATGCGTGTGCCGGCTCGGTACGTGCAATCGTTTGTGCAATTTTGGATGGTTGTGTGGCCCCCGCCACTCAGATACACACATCGCCCAACACATGTACAGCACAACACACATCGCGAAAAATGGGCCAGCAGAGTCTTCCCCACAGATGCTCTCTTGCGTTCAGATGATCCCAGCATCTCAGTCGTTTATGTGTGTCATTCCTTCACAAGCGATTTGTCTGTACATCAACCATGGCCACACACCATCCATCTATCCATCCATCAGCATTGGTGCTTTAAGCCACGCCAGCAAGGGCCACGCCGTGCGCACCAAGCAACACATCACGCCGTCACGCTATGTGTCGCAACTCACTCATCGACAGATATCCCCACATCACATCAGCAGCCAGCCAGACGGCCAGTCAGCCAGTCAGCCAGCTACGTCAAGCCCTCCCGATAGATGCGCTATGATCGATCTCCCACTCCTCTTGTCATCTGGACTAATCCGCCTCACTGCCAAGCCAACAGAGTATTGCGTCACCTACAGGCATCAACATAGCACACCCCCCAATCCTCGCGACAACATAGACTCACTCAACTAATCCCCACTCATCAAGGCCTCCAAGTGTGCACCGATAGCCCGATGATGCTCCTCCTCATCTATGTTCTGGTCCCTATCTGTTTGTATCCGCATCAGCTCCTCATCTACATCTACCTTCCTCTTGAACTGCCACTCACCTAAATACTCGACCAAAAAGTTGGCCATTTCATGAATATCCATGTCCTGGCTCGCCAAAAACCGACACGACTTCTGAACTGTCTTCGTTCCGCCTTCTGCGAATTGCATTATCATCGCCCTCTTCCCATTGCATAGGACACCGACAGCGTCATCGTAGCTGAACTCCTCCGGAGGAGTCTTCCAGCTCCGCACAAGGAGCATCTCACCCCGCAGCTGTCTGGCATGCGCTGACAGATCTAAACAGTCCGCACGTTTTGCCTGGACGATAATAGCGCCACTCCGACAGAAGAACGGGGGGCCTGCGGTTTCCGCGCCATCAGGCAGAATGCAAAGATCCCCAGGAGTCCCTCTTAAAAACACCCTGCCGTATCTGGTTGTCGGGACCCGAACCGCGCTGGTGCCAACCTTGTTGTGTGCCGAGGCGACCGTCAGCTTGTCATTCCTCACTTTGTTGGCCTCCTCCACGACCTTCGGCAACACCTTACTCAGCAGGTGGGCGGTCACCGGCTCTTGTTGCACCCGAGAGCCGGTGTAGGGAGGACAGGAAGTGGCGTTGAACGGGTGTGACGAGGGGGTGATGCGCTTGTATTCCGGAATAAACGGGATGTCACCGATGGCATTAAGCTGAGATACTGGCACAGTCTTGCGTTCGTCGTCATCGTCGGTGTCTGCAGGACGCTTTACGATACCTGAGAAGTGCACACACAAATTCACACACAAATTCACGCACCGCCCACACCCCCACAGATACAGGCCCTCAGACTCAGAGCGAGTGGTTTTCTTCTCGAAGAAACGCTCACTTCTGCGCCATCGTATTGGTGTGTGTTCGTGCTGTCCGAGCGTGTTGAAAGTGGCGGCGACTGTGGCTGTCTGTGGGGGGAGAAAATCCGTGCCGCCCTTGTTCAGCAGCACAATCACATGGTGGCTAGGCAGCTGCCACTCCACTCGAATCGCCTCCAACAGATCAACGATATCTCTGACGGGACGTGGGATTCCTCGAGCTACGTCATGCTCGTGGTGCGGACCGTGCGGTTTGCCGTCTTCATCGACCTCTTGAACCCACAACGGACTCGAAAAACCCAAGAGTCTCCATAAGCACCTCATTACTCAGCAACTATAGATGCGCTCGATGTGGTGCGATGAGGGAGTGCACTTGTGAGCCTCTCTGCTGCAGATATCTGCTCGCTCTCCTCCTTTTGCGCTTCTAAGCTCGCATTCGTTGCGATCGGTGAGTCGAGAGGTTTTCTCCCATTGCAAGTGTGTTTTGAGGCGGCTGCCGTGCTCATCTGAACAGTAAGGACGCGTGGGGTTTGAGAACTCGGTGAATGCGGGGGAATGCTGCTGGTGTCAGGCGTCATTCATGTGTGCCGACCTGTGACACCACGCCACGCCCTGAGTGCATGGCGTGGCATGGCGTGTGTGAAAACTGCGTGTGCGGCACAGAGGGTATCGAGCAGCATGATGCTCTGTGCAGTGAGGTCACAAATCGTGCAACCGAGTGGAAAGGACTGGGAAAGGACGAACGAACCCATGTGTGTGAGTTGGCAGGAAGACAGAACTAATCGAATGAGATCAATCAAGTCAATATTCATGTCTGGCAAGATGGCCAAGAACCCACATATACACACAAGGAGAGAGGGGCACACGCACATGCATGATAGACACACACACATGGTGGGCGGTGCGTGTCTGTGGTGCAGGCAGGCATGACAAATACTACCGACGCAGCCTGCAATACGTACGTACCGTGCACAGTCCCCCCCTCTCCTTGGTCTCTGTCTTTCCATCTGTCCGTCTGTGCGTCTGTCTATCTGTCTCTGTGTACGTCCCATATGTCGAATGCCCTCAAGCTCATCTCAACGCCGCCCTGCACAATCCTCCGCTTCTTGGCCGCCCGCATGCGCATCGCACCGAACAGCTCGTCTCGTGCATCGCCCCCGCACAGCAGCCAGGCGCGGCCCCCTCCCGCCCTCTCGCACACAAACGCCCTCATCGCCTCCCACGACTCCCTGCCGTCACTGCTCAGCCGAATGTCCCACGGCGGATTGCTCACAATCACGTCGGGCTTGTCGCGGTGCGGCAACTGCAGATGGGCAATGTCGTTGTGGGAAAAGTGGATGTGGTCACTCACACCAGCCCGTCTCGCTGCGGGGCCATCGCAATGGCGCCCTCGTGCCGGTCGCTGCCGTAGATAACGACAGGCGCCTCGGCCCCTTCTGCTGCTGCTATGTCCCTCTCGCCCTCAACAGATTTCCGCAACACCGACCGTCACACAAGCTCGTCGAAATCAGGCCAGCGGCAGAAGGGAAAAGGCCGCACCACAGGCGACATCATGCCATTGATGACTCCCTCGCCATCCGAATCATCCAAACAACCATCCAGATCGTCGCCATAATGGTCGTGCCGATAGTCTTCGCCAAGAGGGGGCCTCGGTGGCGCGTCGTAAGTCCTATGAAGGTGGGTGAGGAGGCTGACGGCCCGGCCCTCGGCGTCTGGGGCGACACGAGTCCCTTTGGTCCGATAGGGATCGACGTTCATGTCTGCGAGGAAGGTCTCGAGGCGGACGACGCCGGGCATTCGGCGGGTGGCCATAAGGGCCGCCTCGATGGGGATCGTGCCGGAGCCGCACATGGGGTCGAGGATCACCTGGCGCGACTGCGGGTCCCACTGGGATACATACTACATTCCTGACCACCCACACAAACACACAGGGGTCAGCTGATCGATGCTTGCTTCCTTCCCTCCGCTCCCCTCACCAGCAGCCATAGTCTCCCGCAGCGCCGCCTTGGGCATTTTCTTGCGGTAGCCCCTCTTGTGCAAACTCCGTGTACCCGACCAGGCCCGATAGAGCGTGCCCCTCCCCTGGTGCAGGTACAGAAACAGAGGCAGGTCGGGGTCGACGAAGTCCACCGACGGCCTGGCGCTCTTGTCGCGGCTGAGGAACTGCTTGACGATGGCGTCCTTGACGGTGAGGGCGGTGAAGTGGGTGTGCCTGAGGTCTGATGGGACGTCAGTGCCGAGAGTCACCTGCACAGAGAGGGTGTCCTGGACACTCATGTAAGGCCGCCAGTCGATGGAGTTGACCCAGCTCCACAGATCATCTCTTCTCCTCAGCTCCATCGGCCCGTCGATGCGCTCGAGGACACGCTGGCCGGTCCGCAGACAGACGGTAAGCCAGTAGGGCAGCTGCACAGCGGTGGGGATGTCCTTGCTGACCCACAGAGTGACCCCTCTCTTGGACTGCTTCGTCACCACAGAGCCGCCATCGAGAGCATCGTGGCCCCCAGGGAGCCGCTCAGTGATTCTCCTCATCTCCATCTCCACAATGGTCTCCAAGCCAGCCGCACAAGGGACAAAGAACTCACGCATCGCAGTCGTATCGAAGGTGCTGTCCCGACGTGGTCTGCCAAAGGGCTGCCGTCGGCCCCTCTAAGCTCCCCTTCCGCCAATGGATCTCGCTGTGGGCGGTGAGCGCCGCCCTGCTGTGGCTGAGAGTGCCGTCGGTTGGCTGCCTGACCTGCAGCCAGGAGGGCCGCTGGAAGGGGCTGAGAATGCGCCATGCGGACGAGATCTCCCAGAAGCATCGACCATCGCCATCACGCTGAGCACCGCCATGAGTACTGGGATGCGCCGTCCTCCTGGGTGCCTCTTCAGCTGCTGCAGGCGGCAGATTGTCGGCGGTGGTTGAGTGTGCCTTTGCGAGGGCGGCGGGGCGAGATGCATGGATCTAAAGGGTCGGGAAGCCTCAGCATGAGCCACAAGAACACAGTTGCCACAGCGTCGCTGGCGTCCAGCGTCCAGGGTTTGGGGTGTAGGCTTCGGCGGAAGAACAAGGAGGGGAGAAAGGGACCGGAGAGATGGGAGATGCTGGCGGAGATGGCGTCCACAATGATGCTGAAACGACGAGGCAGAGCTCCGCGATGGATGGTGAAGATCTGGTGACTCACAGGTCACGTGAAGCTCAGTGATGAGTGCGCCGTCGAGCACGACTGCCCCGTCGCTTCAGAGCCTGTTGGAGAGTCAGAAGGAGTGGGCCCGCGCCATAGTGTTCGACGGCAAAGGCCACATCATCGCCCGGACCAGCAGTGCAGCCGCCGTGCAGGAGTCGGAGATTCGGTCCTACCTGACCGCCCTGGACGACCGCGACACCACCATTGGGTCGGGCTTCGTGCTGGAGGGAGAGCGGTTCGAAGTACACCGCTTCCACCCGCCGCTCGTCTATGGTCGGCGGGGCGGCCCCGAGTACGGTGAGGGCATCGCACTGGCCAAGGGGACGGGCCGCAGTGGGGAGGTGCTCTTCTGTCTGATCACCTACACGCTGCCGGTGCTGTCTGCTCGTGCGGTGCCTCAGCTGGTAAAGTTCTTCAGGACCCATCTAGGTGACCTGCCGCAGTGGGAGGTGTCTGCCGTGGCGGGCCTGTCAGCCACCGAGGGAAATGGGGGATGACGGCGGGGAGAGAGAGGGAGGGAGGGAGGAGGGGGGAGAGGGAGGGAGGAGGTGGAGAGATATATGCGCTGTTGACCATTTGACCGTGATGTATTGTGATGAGGGAGGGGTACATGGCGGATGACAGCACTGGAGAGTGAATGAATGAATGTTCATTGGATTGTCAGACGATGGCTGGCTGCATCGATGTTTTCAGGAGAGGCAGCGAGTGGCGAAGCAGATCAAGGTGAGTGAGTGGGGGCCAACATAGGGAAGACACAAACAACATGGGTATGATGATGTATCTGTGCCTTTCCTTCCGTGCCCTCAGGAGAGGCAGCGTGGTGAAGCGGAAGGGAGTGCTGCCCGTGGGGCAACGATCCGCGCCAAATACGTCTGCACACTGCTGGGCGGCCATGACGCACTCACAGGGTACATCCAGACACACAGACAGACCAAGCGACACCTGCGCATCGCTGTCACCTCACTCGCCTGTTTCCGTCTGTCTGTCTGTTGTCGTGTCAATCGCTTTAGGTTTGGCGCCATCGCACTCGACAACCACTGCCGACACCCCACAGACACAGACCAACGAGCCTTCCCACGTAGGCCTTGTAGTCGATGCCGTCACAAACAAGACACACGAGTGGGGCGAATGGATGTGTCCATTGCCTTCGTTCGTGCGGCAGAGGGGACGTGCGGCGGCCGACAGGATCTCAGCCTCCCGTCCTGACTGGCGTCACGAGCGAGTGACTGACTGAAGGATGGCCGGATGGATGGATGAATGGATGGGTGGGTGGATGCACCCTGACAGACAGACAGATGATATCATGTGTGTGGTGTGTGGTGTCTGTCTGTCTGTCTGTCTGTCATGGTGTTTGCTGAGCGTTTCCTTAATTGCATCCTGCAATGCCATGAGTGTGACTGACTTGGCTGCCATGGAATGAGTTGAGTTCATTGCAAAGGCACCTGTGAGACACACTGACATTGAGAGTCAATCCAGTTAACAAATTCTCAGTGTGGAGAGGAAGACCAACATACTGACACGCGCTCACATCGTTAACTCGACCGCCTCGCCACCAACTGCACACACAGAGGCAGAGACACCCGCATGACATCCGCAGAATCATCGATCACCCTGGGCCGGGCCAGGGAATCTCCCGGGTCGTGCCTCCATCTCCCCGCCTCCCTGCCTACCTACCTACCTACCTGTCTGTCTGTCTGTCTGTCTGTCTGTGTCGGCCTGACTGTCCAGTCACTCTCGTAATCAATCGAGTGCAGTGTATGTCTCCCCTCCCTTCGCCAGGATGACGGGCGAAGCATCCCAGGCCAGGCGCCTCTCGTCAGTCAGGAAATCAATGTAATGCCGCACCAGGCCATGGGGGTGCCCCGTCGACCACTTGATGAATTTCCATCAGAGGACAGCAGGCTCCACGTGGAAAGGATCAGTCACATGGCCGCCAATAAACACCGGCAATAAACAACAAGGCCTCGATCAGGAATATGTGGAGCAAGTGAATGTCAGTCCGCAGTATCCTCCATCATCATCGCCGCTCTTACATACCGATGGCCTCGGCACTCTCGGAACGAACAAGTGCGTGGCTGCGTGTTTGTCTTTGTGTGGTTTTATGTGTGCCTTAGATTAATGATATGCCCACCCACATGGCTGTCTGTCTGTCTGTCTGTGTGCGTTCTTCCCATCCGGGTCGGAAATTGCCGACCGATACCCTCGGCTTCAATGGATGGCATGAGTGGATGGATTGTCCCTTGTCTGTCTGTCCGTCTCGCTGTCTATCTGTCTGTCCATCGGTTGTCAATCAGTCCGCCCAGCCACTCGCGTCTCTCAGTTACTCATGCAGCCACCGCCCGTCAGTCAGTCGCCATCACTCCTTTCGCGCTTTCTTCCTTTGCTCGTCGCTACGATCGTCCCTCTTTCTCTTCATAGCCGTCGGACGGGGCGGCGATATCGATCGGTCTCCTCCACTGCCGCAGAGGGGCATGCCATTGGGAGTGGCGGGACAGTTGGGAAGTGGTGTTTGAGGGAGGGCGGCCGCTGCAGCTGCTGCATAGGGTGGGCTCCTGTCAGAGCACAGCGCAGCACAGAATAGCAAGGGAGTCATGCATACTTGCTTGTGTGTCTCACGCCTCAGCCATCCCTCCCTCTGTGTGACGTACTTGTCGTCGTATCTAAGCGGCTCCTCATACATGTACTCATCGTCCCCGCCATCCATCCACATGTGTGGGGTTCTGCTCACCGCCGCGGCCGCTGCTGCTGCGGGGGGTGAAGGCTTCTTTTGGCTGCACAGCACAACACAACACACAATGGGAAGAGAATCGACCAGAGGGCACTGATCTATGAGTTGATGTATCCTCTCTACCTGTTGTACTTTGGTGGCTCCTCGTACTCGTCCATTTCCTCGTCTTCAGCCAAATGCATTGACTCGCCGTCGAATAGCCACCTGCGTGGGGGGCTGTCCACCGGCTGGGCCGCCGCAGCGGCCGCACAGGGAAAAGGTGGCCTCTTCTCCTCCCTGTGAGTGCGACACACAAATGGAGATAAGAGAAAAAATGGGAATAGTTGCATTAGAGGGGTGTCTGTCTGCTGCAGTGGGGGGGTCTTCCTTCTTGCCGCGCATGTCTTTGTCCCCCACTCCATATGCCGTCTGGCGAGGCGGCGACACCCATCCGTCTCCGCCACCACCAGCAGCACGGCCCGTGTTGCCGAAGGGCGGCGACGCTCGATCGGCCGGAATGAGTGGCGGGGCCATAAGGGGTGGGAAGTTGACTGGCGAAGGCATCTCGAGAGGCAGGAATGGCGCAGGGGGCACATATGGCGCAGGAGCAGCAGCAGCAGCCGCTGCGGGCGGGTGAGGCCCGTCGGGTACGGCACTGCGACGCAGACGTGTCCTCTTGTCGAGCTCTCGCTGCTTGGCGGGGTCGCGATTGATCCGCTCCTGGTGAGCCGCCTTCAGCTGATAGACAAACAAACAGAGATGGAGTGTCTCAAAAGAGGCATCTCTTTCTTCGATCCCTCGTGTGTGCGTGTGTACCTCTTGGTGCGTGAGGGCGTCCTCCGGCTTGTACTGCCCGTCACAAAGTCGGTGTGCGCACTTGACGGCCTGTGCGTGCCGCCAGAAGGCCTTGTAGCCGCCATCTAACACGTACACCATCGGATAGTCCTCCTGCAGACAGACAGACAGACAGACAGACAAAGAGAGCATCATGCTGCTTGGGGCTCAGTCTGTGAGGGTGTGGTCTTCTAACTTACTGAGCTGCCATGGCTGTCGCGGTAGTCGGTTATGGCTTTCATCAGATTGGGGCCCCGCTCCTGTGAGTACTCACAATGGACAATGACCACCTGGCACACAAACACACACACGTATAGACACAGAGATGCGGCGATGCATTCACACAAGTCTGTCTGTCTGTCTGTCTGTGTGGCGGTCTCTCTTACGTGGTTTTTGTCGTGCCGCGGCTGTCCATTTTCATCCCACAGCGCGTCGATGGCCTCGGCATTGGTCCTGGCGTGGATGGCCTTGCAGATGTGCCCGCCTGCCGACACACAAACACCGACAAGGGCTGTCCGTCGGATGGCGCCACACGGCCTCGTTGCTTCTTCTGTCTTTACCGTCGTACTCGGCCTCCCAGCGAGCGTCGAGGATGGTGTAGCCGGAGAAGCCCCTGTGGTCGAACTCACCCTGCAGGAACCTCGCCAGCTGACACACACACAGAGATGGAGGCAGACAGAGATGGACTCGTGCTGTTTGTTTGCACGCCTTTCTGCAGTACTGACAGTGTCGGGGCTGATGCGCGGCCACCCTCTCAGTGGGGGGTGCTCCGCCGGCCTCATTGGCACATGCGGCAGACGAGGCACATCGCCGTCACCACGACGGACACTGAAGATGAACAGATAAGCGACGAGACATCAATCAGACAGGCAAGCAGCGCCAAGCACTGACTGCCCTTCTCCCAACTCATCCACTCACTTGGCCCTCTGCTGACACTCGAACGGCGTGTGCGGTGTGTGCGACCCCTCCCTGTTGATGGCCGCTGCCGCTGCTGCAGCAACAGGCGAGCCCTCTTTCTGCCTGCACAAACCCACACAACATGGCAGGACACAAGGACAGGAACCAGTGGGCATTGGTCCATTGAGTGCTGTGTCTCCTCTAACTTGTTGTACTTTTCCTCCTGTTTGGCCAAAGACATCGAGTCGCCGTCGAATGCCCACCTGCGTGGGCGGCTGTCGGCCCCCGGAAGCTTCCCAGCGGCCGCAGCGGCCGCGTAGCGATAAGGTGACCCCTTCTCCTCCCTGAGTGCAACACACAGACAGAGATGCAAAAAGGGACAACGTTGTCAGTGTGTTGTCAGTGTGTCTTACTTGGTGCTCCGCAGCTGCCCGTAGTGCCCCGCCCCCATCCCGCCCATAGACACGTCTTGCTTCCCTCCACCCGCACCATCGGTGGCCATCTTGTGCTGATCTGTCGCTGAGGGCTTCAAGGCCGCTGCGGCCGCTGCAGCGGCCAAAGGCGCCTGCTTCTGCTGCCTGCATAGACACGAATGGACAAGAGACCGATGGCTGTGAGTGGCATGTCCTTCAAGTTCGAGCCCTTCGCCCTCTCTCGCTCACCTGCTGCGCCGGGTCTGACCGTCTTTGGCCTCGTAGCCCTTCCCCAGACTGAAACGCTTCTCGGCCCGCCCCGCTTTGCCCCGCTCCCCCTTGACCAATCCCAATCCCAATCCCTCACCCATCGCCCCGCCGATGCCCACACCGACGTCACGCCTGTCCGCCCGCTGTTTGCGAGCGGCGAACAGCCTGTCTCTTTTCCTCTGCAGGGGCTCGGTGTCCTCCTGGTCATCGTAGGGCTCCATGAGGGCATCTCCTTTGTCGATGATCTCCTCCCTCCTTTCCCTCTTCACCGGCCCACAGCGCTGGGCGGGCCGACTGGTGGGGTTCTTCTGGTCGGGGGCCGGTGCGGTCCGCTTCTTGCGCTCCTTGGCGGGCTTAGCGACACGCTCATGTCCGTCGGGATTGGCCAAGGGCAGCCGGACCTGGTCAGCTGGACGGCCGGACGCCAAGTGATGAGCTCCCGCGGCCTCGCTCTCAGACTTCTCGGCAGCCTAATCACACAGACGGACAGACGGCAAGGACATCACAATGAGGCCATGCGCCTTCAGGTTGACGTGCGCTTCATGCTCAAGAACCGGTGAGACGCCACACGGCCCCCAACGGCGTGTGGCTGACTCTCCTTATGCTCACCTTCTGTGCGCGTGTCTGTACCACCATTCTTCCTAAGAATGACTGGCGATAGAGCTCTTCCCCTTGTGACAAATCAACGAAGCAACAAGCAATTGGCAATGGCTGCAGTGGGAGCGGCGGAGACGATTCGACGAAAGCAAAGTCACTCAGCTGAGGGACCCTGACCGTCCAGAATCTGCTGCTGATGCGACCGGACTGCTGGTGAACGACAGAGAAGTGTGACGGAGACGATGAGGAAGAGAAATCCCATCCGGGATGAGACGCCCCCAATAAAACGTTTCACGAAACTAGCTCGCACGCGGGCCGCGCCTGGAAATGCGGCACTTTGTTGGGAGCTGCGGAACGCTTTTGGATTGGCCATGAAAAAGGAAAGATCTGCGTCGGCCTGATTGGCGGCGGCGGAGGTATCTCACTGAAATTGTGGCAGTTCGGTGAAGCGAACAGCAGGAGGAATAGGTGAGTATCGATGCGCCCATGCCAAACAGAGGCCGAGGCTGTGCTGTGATGGGGGCGTGCCGTGTGCCAATAGCCGTGTGCTTCTTGCAGATCTGTTGTGTCTGAGTGGCCATCTTTGTTGACTCTGTGTCAGGAGGTGAGTCTGGCGTGCACGAAAGGCGCAGCGCCACCGTCCTGCTGTTCATTCATGTGTTCAGTGAGTGCAGCAGAGATGTCTTCTTCTGCTAATTGTGGTGGATCTCGAGGTGACGCGGAGCGCCAGTGTGTCGACGGCCATGTGATTGATGCTTCAGGTGAGATGTCACAAGCACACGGCTGACAGACGGACAAAGAAATCAGTGTTGTGCACCTCATGTGTCTGCATCCATTTGTGTGCGTCGGCACAGGGCTGAGTGTCATGAGTGATGCGGCCGCTCACCACCACCAGCAGCAGCAGCAACAGCAGCAGGAGGAGGGGCACAGTCCATCGGCATCGGTGAGTGAGGCACAGCACATCACTGGGTGGATAACTCAGTCTCACTGAGGTGCCTTTGGTCTCTGTCTGTGCAGGCGTCCCCAGTGTGTGGCGGGTCGGGCGGTGTGTGTGGTCGGCTGGCGGCCATACACTCACTCATGGAGCAGGTGAAGGACACACAGATATCGACCCACTAAGGGATGCACGTCGCGATGGCGTATGTCTGTCTGTGTGTTCCCTTTGTCAGGTGGCCAGTGAGGTGTCGGCCGTCGAGCCTCTGGTAATGACATCCATTGCCGCCCACACTGACCAGGTGAGAGAGAGAAGGGGGGGGTTTGACATATCTCCCTTTACCACATGTCGTCTGTTGTCATGGGAATTCAGGCGCCCATCATTTGCCAGGAGTGGTCATCTGTCAAGTCGACCATACCCACCCTCTCGGCCATGTCCGGTGCCGTTCAGACCATCGCCCACCACATCTCGGCCGCCCCGCCCCCTCCCCCCTGTCAACCAGACATCACACAGCAACCTGGCCCCCCTCACCCCACCACCACCACCACCACCACCCCCACAGCCACTGCTGCTGATGGTGACAATCCAGTTGACGTGACGGCCAATCGGCTCCCGGCCGACGTTTATTGCGATGGCGTGGTGGGCTACCTCCCTGTCGACGTGGCCATCAGATCGGCGAGGGGAGCCAACACCCACCACGGCAAACAGCTCATCAACGAGGCCTTCATGCTCAAGCGCATCAACGGCTCGCTCGACAGCAACCATTTGACCGGCCTCGTCGACGTGCATCGGTCGACTACAGCAAATGCGCCTATGTGCTTGAGCAAGGCGGAGAGCTGTGGCAAGAGATGGCCGACTTCATCCACCTGGCGCGCAATCACAAGCTCATCGAGGCACTGCCCCTGCGGCTGTCGGCTAATTCGCTGCCCACTGCTGCAGCATTCAAGGAGCTGCCACTCGCCCTGGCCGTCTACAAGACATTCGGCCACTTGCTGAGCCACCGGGGGACCAGCCTGGCGCTGGAGCGGGTGGAGGATGATGACGACCAAAGTGAGAGTGACCAGGCCAGTGATGATGAGAACGACGATGGCATGGACGAGGGGGGAGATGAGGAGGACGGCGATGACGACATCGACCACCAGCAGGAGAGTGGGGGCGGTGACGCCAGTGGCGGAGAGTGACCAGGGGGCGATGGTCCAGGAGGGCAGCCAGGCAATGGACACCATGGTGATGGTCATGGTGGGGGCGTGGCGAGGCAGCGCTACAAGATCGGTGAGGAGTACTTCACGACCGTCCCCCTCGCTGATTTGCCCCCCAACCACCGCTACTGCAGCGGATACAACGAGAGCGATCCCGTCATCCGCTGTGGGGAGTGCCTCTACCCATCATTCACGGCCTTCCTCAAGTGGATGGTCCTGATGCAGTGGTGTGAGCAAGAGGGGGTGGGGGAGAAGCGGGTGACTCATGCTCATGTCGGTCCTGGTGACACTCGCTATCGGTCTCTGCTGGCGGCACCGACCATCGAGGGCTACAAGATCATCGACTATATGGTTCGGCAGCCAGGCCAGGGATATGACGGCCGCGAGCGACTCATCATCGTCAAGGGCACAGCAGCCAACGACACCATTACAGCCTATCTGCGGCTGGTCTATGGCCGCATCAGCCTCCGGACGACCGAGGCGCCGAGTGATGGCAGCACAGACATCGAACGCTATCCCATTGCCGTGTCGGCTGCCAGACCAGTGCTGGTCAAGTACGGGCTGGCCAGGACAGTGCTGGGGTGAAGCGGTCAGGCAATCAGACGGTGTGGTGGATGGGGGCGTTGAGGTCGGGAGACAGATGCATCTACAGACTGACTGACTGGCTTGCCTTTGATTGATGAGCATATGGTTTTCAATTGGTGAGCGAATGAGTGACACTGTGGCTTCTCGTGTCTGTGGTCCAACCCAACGCCATCATGGGACATGTCATGACGTTAACATGTTCAACATCGACCAGCTATAGACACCCACACACACACATATACACACAGATGCACTGACACAGTTAGGATGCCCCTCCGCGTGTCTGTGTGCCTATCGAGCTGAGAAGAGTGTGGTGTAGTTGGTGGCTGGCGGGTCGGTGTCGTTCGGCAGCTCAGCTGATCCCACTTGTTGAAGATACCCCGGTTGTAGGCCGTGTGCCGCCACGGACCTGCACATACACACACAACATGTCAGGCACACAGAGACAGACGCCGTCATGCGGCTCTCGCGTACCGCCGATCCAGTGCTGCGGCTCGTCCCGCGGCCGGAACTGGTGGATCAGTGGCGGTGGGGAGGGCGTCTGGTGCACAAAGTTCAACATGGCACGGTCTCCCAACCGGCCAGGACAGGCTGAATGCCGGCCAGGGCAGTGATGGATCGTGAGTTGTCAGGCTGTGGACAGGCGAGAAGATAGGATGTCGTTTCTGTCTTTCGGACACCTGGTGATGGTCGTTTCCGCTTGGTCGGCAAAAATGCGAGCTTCCAACCGTTTTGCCGTTGAATCGCGATGCGGCTGTGGCTTTTCTTGATAATTAAGGGCGGCTTTGCGTGTGTGCAAGGCGGTGGTGGCGGCGCTCTCTAATTCGGGTCTCCCCGTCTGTCTGCTCCGAAGTTTGGCGAGCGGCCCGGCTTCCCTCCCTCCCTCCCTCCCTCCCTCTATCCCTCTCCCCCGCTCAATTAGCCTCTTCTATACTTTCGTCGACGGTTTTGAGGCTGTGGCTGCCGGCTGCTGGGGCTGACAGAAGCACAGAGGTGGACGTCAGGAGGGGAGGGTGCGTGTTGGGCGATTTGGTTGGTTCGGCCAGGCTGTCTGTCTGTCTGTCGTTGGGAAGGTACTAGGCTCCTACCGTCTATCTACCACGCTATCTTGCGACATTCGGTAGCTGCGTAATCGCATCTCGCATCGTGGTTGTGGGAGTAGTATTTGGTTGTGTAGGCAGGGCAGGGCGTGCTGTTGTGTGGGGGCGCTCAGTACTAGTATTGCGATTTGAGTGCCCTCTGTCCGTCCGTCCGTCCGTGTGTGTGTGTGTATCGCATCTCTCTGGATAGCATAGCAGTGGGGCGGGCGTTACATTGATTGTCCCTCTTTACTCTTTCTGCGTGGTAGTGGTCAATATGTGTGTGGTGTCGCCCTGACAGCGGGCGGCTGGCTGGCTGTCTGCCTAGCTTGGTAATTCATCTCGTCCTATCTATCGTCTGCTGTGGTGCTATTTAAACGACCGATTGATTGCCTGAGTGCCTGAGCGCCTGAGCGCCTGTCTGGCTGTTGCCCTGCTGCACACACACACACACAGACGGTTGGTGGTGTTTTTGCGCCAACTGTTTGAGAGCAGAGGCGCACGGCACACACCAGCTTGGTTTTCTAACTCTTTTCCTGCTACTCGACTCACTCATTGAGTGACTGACTGACTGACCTCACTGACTTGACTTGTCTCTCCTGGCTGCTGTCCCTCCCGATGCTGACCCCTTCCCGGCGACGGCCACTGCACGCCCCACCCCCAGCCACCGAATCCACCGGTGCCCCAGCCGCCCCAAGCCCCTCTTCCACATCATCGGCGTCATCTCCCGATCGACGGATGGCGCAGGCACCCGCCCCCCCTCACCCCCGTCACACACCAGCAGCAGCAGCCCCGCCCCCTCCACCTCCCCAGCCCGGCCCTGTGCTGCCCCACGGCCACGCGAGGCGGCGGCAGGTTTTCATGTCGATTGCCTTCCTGCTGCTGCTGATGAGGACGGGTGGGGAGGGGCAGGTATTGGCGGGGGAGAGGCGGCTGCGGGGCGACAATGAGGGCAGGGTGGAGGCACTGGCGTCATCTGATGTGGATAAGGACAGCCCCTCATCCCTGCCATTCCTCCCTGGTAAGGAACGTTGACGATGGCCACACACTGTACATGTATGTGGGCTGGGCATCCATCGACCTATCTATCCACTGATTGTGGGTGGTATGTAGGTGGCGAGCTGGTGGGTGCGGGCTCGTGTCGCACGTCTGATGCCGATGCGGGTTCTCCTACGCACGTGAGCTCCGCAGACCTGGGCTCGTGTCTGAAGCGGTGCGTCAAAGAGGCAGGCTGCCACGGCATAGAGTACGTCTTCGACCGGGACCAGAACTGCATCATGGTCCACAGCCCAATCCTGTTCGCTGCCCCAATGCCCGACAAGAAACACGCTTGGTGCTATCGCAATGGTACGCTCGATGCTCAGCCACACAACACACACAACACACACACGGATTGTTCTCTCTGTCTATCTGTGCGTATTGTCTGTCAGCCGACCGTCGGCCTGAGGTGAAAGATTTCCATCTGCTTGGGCAGGGTCAGTGCGGCTCCCCCCAGCACAAGGGCGACCTGTATGCGGCCATCACCCGCCCGTCTGTGTACGAGTGCGCATCCACCTGCCGAGACGACCACAACTGCCGCGCATTCGCCTACAGCATGCAGCAGCGGAGGAAACGCGGCGGACACGCACACGGCGCACACGGGGGCCAGGGCAACCGCAACGGCGGTGGCAAAAAGGACGCGAGGAAGCGCCACGGCAAGGGGCAGATGGCCGCCCACGGTGAAGGGGAGACGCTCTTCGAGATCGTCGACACCGTCCCTCACCTGGACCAGGATGAAAATGAGGATGGCCCCGCTGATCGCATTGAGGATGAGACAATAGACGAGGAGCAGCAGGACGCCGCCGGCAACGACACTGAGAGCGACAGCGGCATCGCAGCGGCCACAGAGGCGCCGGAATCGAGCTATGGTGATGACGAGTACTACCCTGATTCCGTGTACGACATGGACGGGGCGGACGGCTACAGCTACTACGGCTACGATGACGGCATGGAAGACATGCTCTACGGCAGCAGCAGCGACGAGCTGGTGGTGGCGCAGGCGCGTCACGGCAGCAACTGTGAGCTGTTCGGTGAAGCCGTCAAGAAGACACACGGGCCGAGCCTGGACATCAAGGACCACGACTCGCGAACAGCATGCTTCATCAAGATGGGTATGACATGGCACACAGAACCAAACAAAAGAGGGGCAGGGGTAGGCAGGCAGGAATCCACGTGCATCTCTCAGTCTGTGTGTGTGGATGGTGTCCTGTCCTTTCCTGTCATGCCGCAGACAAGTGTGCGACGGTGTATGCGTACGACGCAGGCAACTCGATGCCGATGAGCATGGTGGAGTACGACGGCGAGCCCGCCGTCACGACCATGAGCGAGGAGGACCTCATGGCCACAGACGGCTTCTCATCCTCACCCGACAGCGCCCCACTCGCCAAGGCGAAAGGTGTCACCTACAGCGCCTTCGACCTCGACACCGTCGTCACTCCCGGCCAGGTCAAGGCCATGGGCGTCGGCACACAGCGGCCCACAGAGGCCGACAGCCCCAACAGCAGTGCCAACAGGGTGATCGTCAAGCTCAAGCAGCCGCAGGAGGGCGTCGTCCGCGCGGCAGCCATTTCCAAGGTGCTCGAGTTCCAGACGGACAGCGGCAGCAATGTCAATGCGACCGAGCGCCGGTCGCTGGTGGCCGCCGTGACGCACCTGAACAGCCTGTGGATGGACGTGGTCGACCTCCCGCACGACATGGACGCCCTTGGCGCGTGCGAGAAGGCCCGCGTGGACCCAGAGGTCGAATTTTGCGAGCCTGACGTCATCGCGCGCAAGCTGGAGGTGCCCGGGACACGGCAGGTGTTCGAGTCGCCCCCGCCGACGCGGTCGGGCCGGCGTCCGCCCATGGCCGAGAAGACCGAGAAGCGGTGGGTGCCCAACGACCCGCAGTTTGTGGAGCAGTGGGGGATGGACAACGACCCCGGCAACGACATCAACCTGCCTGAGGCCTGGGCGTCGTTCGACAACGACATGGTGGAGCGGCGCAAGAAGCCCCCCAGCCCCGTGATCGCCGTCATCGACACGGGCGTCGACTACACGCACCCCGACCTCAAGGGCGCCATCTGGACCAATGAGGACGAAATTCCCAACAACGGAATCGACGACGATGGTATGCTCTGCTCTCTCCTTCTGTAGTCAGGCAGCCCCAGCCACATTGTGACATCCATCCATCCATCCATTGGTTTCATTTGTGGTGTCTGTCCTGTCCGGTGTGTATTGCACGCAGGCAACGGTTATGTGGACGACATTCACGGGTACGACTGGTGCAACAAGGACCCAGACCCCATAGATGACGACGGCCACGGCACCCACTGCAGCGGCACCATCGCCGCCAATGGGGACAACAAGCAAGGAATCGTCGGCGTCGCGTGGATCCTCAAACCCAAGATCATGGCCCTCAAGTTCCTGTGCGGCGACGGATCGGTCAGCCCTGCGGGCACCACTCACACAACCACAGCCATCGATCTCCATCCATCTGTGTGTGCGCATGTGGCTGCAATGCACTGCAGGGTAGTGTGATAGACGCCATCCAGGCGATCGACTACGCCATCACCAACGGGGCCACGTTGACGTCCAACAGCTGGGGCGTGGTGGACAGCAGCGGCTACAAGCCTCTAGAGGTCGCCATCAAACGCGCCCTCGAGGCCAACTCCGTCTTCATCGCAGCGTCGGGCAACTCCCGACTCAACAACGACGAGACGCCCAAGAACTACCCCTCCTCGTTCGAGTGGGACAACATCGTCGCCATCACGGCCACCGACCAGGAGGGGCAGATATCGCCTTTCGCCAACTACGGCCCCACGACGGTCGATGCCGCCGCCCCAGGCAGCAACATCTACTCGACCGTTGCGGGAGGCAAATATGGTGTACTCTCGGGCACATCCATGGCTGCACCATTCGTATCAGGTGAGTTCGGGGGTCGCTCAGAGGGACACCCATAGACACAGACATGAGCACACCTCTGTGTGTGTGCGTGTGTGTGGTTTGGGTGCAGGTTTGGCGGCCTTGATATGGGCGACCAACCCTGATTTGAACTTCTGGCAGATCAAGGACATCCTGCTGTCGACGGTCGACAAGATGGACTCACTCAAGGGCCAGTGCACCACCAAGGGCCAGGTCAACGCGCTCCGATCCCTCCGGAAGGCCCAGCAGCTCGCAGCCGACAACAAGCACACCGTCCAGCTGCAGGACGTCAAGCCACTCAGGGAGAACTTCCACCTCAAGCAGACGCTCTTCCCAGGTGGCGTCTCGCTCGCCGTCCTGCCGGCGCTCAGCAGCTACTCGGCCGTCAGCACCAGAATTCTCGACCGCAACACCTGGCACGACGTGGTTGACGAGCACACCGACAAGCGGGCCGACATCGGTGGGGGGCTTGCGAGTGCGTGCGGTCGCTCGAGGGACGGCGGGATGGGCGTGTGTGAGTTGGATGAGGGGGAGTTCCAGGTGGTGGCGGAAGTTTTGGACAAGGAGGGCAACAGGATATGCGTCGAGAAGGTGTCCTTTGATGTCGACTGACCGACTGACCGACCAGCTCAATGACCCATTCACCCATTCACCCACCCCCCCACCCCCCATCCATCAGTGGTTGTCGTGTGTGCGCGAATGGAGAGATGGAGGGGTGATCCATGGATGGATGGCGTGGATGAGTGCCCGAGTGTCGTTGGTGTCGATAGGGTCGGCTGGCTTGTGCATATGGTATACCCATGTAGATACTCAGAGGGGGGAGGGGGAGGGGGAACATGCGCATGTTCCTCCATCTTTGGCCCAGTGCTGTGTCTGTACTTGCCCGGCCCACATATGCCGCCCGTCCCTTGTGTCTCCTTGTTTTCGTCCCGCCATCCATCGATACTGTCAGTCATGTGTTTGTTCTTTCTTTCGTCAGCAGCCATTTCGAGCGATCAACACATGCACGCGCACAGAACAGCACCGTGCGTACGTGCATCAACCAACGAATCAGCTACTGTAATGGCGGGCACTGATATAGAGGGGCGGCACATGTGCGTGTGGGCGTGCGTGTGTGTGATGCTAGGTGGCGGTTGGGCTTTGCCGGGCGGATGGCGGCGAGCTGGTTGTAAAGAGTGCAGGGGTGTGTGTTGGGGTGTGCGACTGTGTGTCCGTGTGCATGCCTGTGTGTGTGTGTGTGTGTGGGTGTCCTTGATGCTATTTATCCCCTTATTACGTGATGATGGAGAACTCATGGATTGCATGGCATGGATTGCATGGATGGCGTTGATGGCTTGACCAGGTTGTGTGTTTGATGCCCAGCAGTGCAGTGAGCTTATTGATCGGTAGATGGTGGGTGAGTGACAGCTTGTAGGTAGCTAGATGGATGGATGGCGCGTGCCTGCCTGCCTATGAGTAGGTCTATGGACTGCATACGTGTGCGCGTGTACCGTGCGTAGGTGTGCATATCTGTTTGTCCGTGTGCCTGGTGTGTCTTATCTAATTGTGCGCTCTCTGTCTTTCTGTCTGTCGTGTCCTTCTTTACTATGCAGCACCTGCAGTGCATTGCAGCACACACACCATCCGACGTTGTCGACAGACAACTTAGGTACACAGCCACGCACAGCCATCCATCGTGGTGCATGCCGGCTAATCCTCCCTATATATCGGTGCGGTGGATGAGTGTGTATAGTCGCTTTCCACTCCCTGTCCGCATAATGTCCATCTTCGCCTGCCTGCCTGCCTACCTATGTGTTCATGGCGTATGTATTTATCCCTCCAATGAACGACTTGCGTCTTCATGTGCCTCTGTCTGTGTGCGTCTCTCTGTGTGTGTGTGATGTGACTGTCTGCTGTCTGTGGTGCATTTGTTTTAAGTTACAGTGTGCCACTGACTGACTGGTTGAGATAAATTGGTATTATTATTGGTCACACGCATACACACACTCTATAAACACAACACCACACGCAGCAGCAGCAGAAGGCCCACACACAGACATGCACACCAGACAGAGACAGACAGAGAGCCCGACAAGAAAATCCATGCAGCAACCACCCTCTCCCCCCTCCCGCCGTCTCTCACTTACACACATACACACCCACACCCGTCCGTCCCCCAGCCCGCCAGGCCATGTCAGTTGGTTGAGTCAGTTGTAGGCACTGTCCATTTTGGTCTGTAGGTGTTTCTTGTTATTCTCCAGCCCCTCCTCCAGCAGGTCCTTCTGCAGGTTGGGCAGCAGCACGATGATGTAGGCTGACAGCAAAGGCTGCACCAGCACGTCGATGAACCCGATCTGACACTTGTACTGATTCGTCAAATCACGATCGCTGCACGCACACACGCACACACACGCACACACACACACACACACAGAGAGAGAGAGAGAGAGAGCATGCAGATCGGCTGCGTTGCGTACCAGAATGGCGAGACGGGAAGGCCGAGTTGTTTCTCGAGGTCTCCTTGGTAGAAGAATTCCTCCATCATGCGGTCCATCCACCGCAGGTAAATCGGCTGTGGACGCGCAGCGAAGGCCAGATCCGCACAGCGAAGCGTCATGCTCAGCAACACCTGCACACATCCATCCATCGATCGATCCACATGCACACACCACACAAAGGGGAGAGTCTGTCTGTGTGTGTGCGGTCACTTGTCTGTCTTCGGGTCTGTCGGTAGAGAATTCGCCCGAGACTTTGGTTCTGAACATGCCCAGCTCGTTGGTGAGAAAGCGGATGTCCATCCGCAGGATCATGTCCACCAGCAACGCACGCAATATGTGATACCACGGCTGAGGGAGACACACAAATCCATGCGTCCACAGACAAATGGTGTGTATGTGTGTGTGTGTGTGTGTCTATCGTTGTTTGCTTACCTTTAGTTCGCCGAGGAAGTTGAGTGCGGGGTCTTGGAGCAGACCGAAGACCACCGACAAAGTGTAGTTCTCAAGCACCGAAGAATCTGATGGAGACATGAGCACACGGATGCACGGTAACGGACCTAGTAGCGTGAGTGTGTCTGTGCATGCACCGACCGTTGTATCTGATTGCCCTGGGGTGCCGCGACTTGATCAAGAACTGATTCGTCACACCGCTGCAGTGAAAGCAACCAAGGAAGGAAACAGAAACAGCGGGCTGTTGTGCCCATCCATGCATCCAGCCAGTTATCTCAATGCGTGGCTTACGGGTGTCCATAGTGGCACACGAGAGCAGCGAAGAAGCCAGCAAACACATCAAAGTCACCCAAGTAACGCAGCAAAGGGCCCTGCATGTGTGCATGTACACCACCGAGGCCATTATCGCTCATGTCTCTGTCTCTGTGTCTGTGTATCTTCGTGTGTGTGTGCCTATATGCCTTTTTGTAGAAGTAGTGTGTGGTCTGCAGCACGTCCCCCACGTGAGCCGCGTTGTGGAACCGGACCTCGGGGTGAAACGACTCCTGAATCCACCCACCCATCCATTCATCCATCCGCCATGCAACCAGAGAAGAGAGCGACCAACAGACAGGGCCACTTTGTGGGACGGACGGGTGCTGATACCTGCACTTTTTTGAGGAACGCGAAGAGAATGTCAAAGTCAAACTGAAACCGGCGGATGGTGTCGTAACTGACGCACAATCACACACACATTCATGTCATGTCCGTCAGTTGGCTCATCTCACGAACATGTGTACCGGGAGAGTATGCGGACGAAGAGTATTGGGAGGAAGTGGATGTCGCATATCTCCGCCGCGAGGATGACGTCGAAGGACCACTCGTCGAGCGTGCGCATGACGTCCTCGATCTGGCTCTCCTCCTGACCCGATATCTTGGCCAAGGAATACAGCTGCAGTATCAACTTGGACGCGTCACGGTCCAAATCAGCACCCGTCTGCCTGCACACACACAAACAGTGTAGAGACACACACACACACACAGATCAGGCCTCCCTCGCCCCCCCTCTGTGTGTGCCTCTCTCTCTCTCTCTCTGTGTCCATGCGTGTGTGTGTGTGTGTGTGTGCGAGAGAGAGAGAGAGAGAGGCACCTTCTGCTTTCTGACGGGCGTCTGCTGCGCTTCGCCCTCTGGGACCTCTTCCGCTCCCTCCCGCCCATCCCCCCAATGAAAGACTGCGTCGAGCCGTCCTGGCTGGCCGCTCGTGTCCTCCCGCCGCCGTCGATGTCGAGCTGGCTCATGGACATGTTGGTGACGGTCATGTTGGTGGACATCATGTCCACACCGGTGTGCTCGGGGAGGGCGGCCAGGACGGATGTCTGGTTGGTGGACGACAGCCAGGCGTCCACCTCGCCCTGGCCCTTGACGGTGTCGTCGTCGATGGCCATGTCGTACAGCTTGTTGGACAGGATTACCTCTATCACCCAGTTCAACTCGTCCTGTGTATCCACACACACACACGCGGGGAAGACATGGCTTCCTTGTTCGTGTGGGCGGGTGAGAGTGTGGGGTGGTGGGTGAGGGACCTTTAGGTACTGCGGCACTTGTTTGTTGGCCTGGAGGTCCTCAATGATCTCTATCACCTTCTCCACCTACACATACACACAGAGAAATGCACGGAAAGAGACATATGGGATGTGTTGAGGAAACGGAGGCATCCAAGC
>CDMY01000055.1:24888-71515 GCA_001179505.1 Vitrella brassicaformis
CCACCTGTGACGAGACATCCACCCCGAAGGCGCTTCTCTTCATATTCTTGAGCCTCTTGCGGCCCTCAGACACCTTGCGCAGCACCATCAGCACACGCATCAGACGCAGAATACGCAGCAACGCAAGTTTCTGACACACACACACACGACACAACCCAGGACACACCACACACCAGTATTCATAACACTGACTATGAACAGGTGGATCCATCCACTACTTTGCTCACAAACGCACCTTGACGTTCCCTCGGCCGAGGAAGATTCCAAAGAAGAATGAGACGAGCACGACGGCGGCGTCGGCGAGGTTCCAGATGTTGTAGAGGAAGTCGGCGCCGTACGCGAATGTCTTGAGGATGATTTCCAGCACAAAGAAACTCAGGATCGTCATGTCGATGATATAGATCGTGTGCAGCGCCACCTGGTGGATGGTGGACGTGCATACGAGCATGGGCGCCTCGCTGTGTCACTGTGTGTGGTTTGTGCGGGTCCATACGTTGTCAGATGCCCAGAGGTAGCCGAAGAAGACGTCGACGAGCACAAAGATGCTGTAGAAACCCACCAGACTGACAGCCATCCAGCCACATACAGACGGGGAGAGCAGACCACAACGAATGCCACTTTGAGAATGTCTGTGTGCGTCCATGTGATGTGTGTGATGTACCCTCCCCTACTCCCTCCCACGGACCCGAATATAGCGTATGCGACTGGTCTGAGCTCCATGAAGTCGGCCACTGCAAGCTGAATCTGGGTCCTGAACCAGGGAGGACATGAAAGCAGAGGACAGATGAGACACATGCACATAGGCAGGCCCTCTAGGGAGGGAGGGAGGTAGATGGATGGCTGTCTGCCTACCACACGTATTGCGTACATGAATGAGTCCTGGAATGGCCACTGGCGGAGATACTCCTCGTTGTACTCCTGTCAGTCGCGGTGTGAGTCGGCAGACACCGGACGTCATAGGCAGGCCTTATTCGACCACCAATCCAGTTAGTTGCTCACCTGTATACCGGGGTGCACGCGGCCGCACCGACGGATCAACACATACCATATCTGACACACATACATGCACACACACAATACACATGCAAATGTCGTCTCTCCTGAGTCTGCTCCCTCTGTGTGTCAGTTCACAATTGGTTGTATGAGGAGGTTTTTGATCTGGTCGACCACCAGCACGATGATGAAGGTCATCCATACCACCTCAGGGTTGCCTACACACACAGAAACCACGGCGCTCTCTCGGAGCTGCGTACGCACGTGTCTCTGCCCCGCCCTCACCTGCCCTCCCCTGCACGATGAATGGCCCGACGGTAAGCAGGGCCGACACACCGAACAGAGACACGAGGAGCATCTGCACGCCGCACTTGATGGCCGGCTGCTGACACTCCACCTCCTCCTCATCACTCGCTGACCTCACACACACACGCGCGCATCCGCACACATGTAAGGGCCTTTGTGGTGTGTCTGTGTGTCTGTCGGTCAGTCTCACGCAGCTGTAGAATGAATATGATGAGGAGCTCTGCGACGATTTGCAGGGGGTTTGCGACGCATATGATGATCAGCAGGTGCAGCCAGGAGAAACACCACTTGCCCTCGCTGTCCGCACACACCTCATTGGGACCGGCCCTGTCGGATACCAATTCACACACACCACACACCACACACCACACACCACACACATGCGTCTCTCCCTTCCTACAGATGTGTGTATGTGTGTCCGCAGTGTTAACCAGAATTCTCCTGGGTCGTCGGGCGATACACAAAGCAGGTCGGTGGGCGTCTCGCTGCTGCCGGTGGGGCACGCCACACGGTTGTCGTCCTCGAAGTCGTCATTGCTCACCTCTGACGCACGGCTGATGAAGATCCATGTGTGATAGACAGACACAGAGACGTCACGTCATTCTCTGTCTAGTGTGCAATTGTGTGTACGTGCAGGCCGAGAAGCATGTCTGCAGGCGCTCTTCGCGGCCATCGGGGGTGGTCTGGTATGTCTTGGGCTTCCTGGCCACAAACAAGGGGCACACACACACACACACACACGCACACACACACCTGTACCTGCTGCTGTGTACACACATCACAGATGTGTACGAGCGTACTTAGCGAAGTATCGGCATTGTCTGTAGTCTGAGTTTGAGAGTGTGGTGTCGTCCGGTGGTGCGGGGAATACAAAGAGCTCGTCGTACTTGTTGCCGCGGAACTTGAGCGACGTCGACACCTTGTGACACACCAACTCGGGGAAGTGCAGCTCCTCACACGCCGTCAGGCAACCCGTCCTGCACACACACACACACACACGTGTATGTATGTGTCTATCTGTGTGTGTGCAAGTATTGCCTGCCTGTATAGGAGCTGCACTTCGATGAAGGCTGTCCGCCAGGATGTGGTTTGTGCGGTGATGCAGAGGAGGATCATCATCATGAAGAGGAACCGGCCCAGCCGGAAGATGGGACTCAGACGCTGGTCGGGCGGCAGATGCACCTCCTCGTACCTGCACACACATACACCCACACACCGCCACACATGCATGTGTGTGGGTGTCTGTGTGTGTGTGTGTACCATAGTTTGGTGAAGTCGTTGTTTTGTTTGAGGTGGTTGGGGAGGGTGGCCACACGGATGTGGCCCTCCTCTGCGCACACGACCAACACACAGACACAGGGAGAGGTGAGGATGAGACAAAACTCAAGACGCCAACCCATCCGCACATCAACAATGCTTGTGCTTGTGCATCCTTTCTCCCAGCTTCATGCGCAATACACCGCTGGTTCCCTCCCCACGCCACGCGAGAACTGCCAGCCACGAAGCGCCTCTCTTTTTCTTACCCGAGAGCATCATAGCGAACCACATGGTGACGACCGAACGAAGCCACTGTCGGCCTCACAGACGTTCAGCGCTGCACGCGACGGAGTCTGATGGTGGGGGCCAGTCTCACTCCCCCATCGAAAAGCTCGCCCATCTGCGAAGAAAAGGGATGCGCGTGCTGGTGGTGGACGCGTACGGCCTCGGCGCTGAGGGCCGCAGTGCCTTCAAGGACTTCCTCTCCATCCTACACACCGCCTTCGAGGAACCATACGCCAAGTCACTCACCACACTCTCATTCTGCCTCAGGGGCCGCTCCGAGCTGCTGCCGCTGCTCAATGACCCTGGTACACAGCAACTGCTGCACAAAGGGGACACAGACAAACATGCTGACGATGCAAACCTTATGTAAGGATGGTTCTTCCGGGCCCTTCTGTCTATGCGTGTGTTTGTGCACAGCGACAGAGTTCACGTCTCACGCGGCGCAGAGGGCCTTCGATGCATTCGACGTCGTGTGCATCGCCGGTACAATGTCATAGTACATTGGAATCGGCACCTGCACTCACTGCAAATACCGCCTCCCTCCCTCTCTGGGGGGTGTTTGTATGTTATGTGTAGGAGAGGCGAATGTATTGCCGTGGGCGCCGGTGATGCACCAGGTGGGAGCCCTTCTGCGGATGTGTCTGCGGTGCGACAAACCCACCCTCTGTGTGGGATCGGCACTCCAGTCGCTCGTATTCATCGCGTCCATCGGTAGGCACACCCACGTGAGCAGATCCGGTCTATCCCGCATTGGTGTGTGTCTGCATCCATGTGTGTGTGCAGGTGCCGACAGGATTCGCGTGTTCAACAACCGCGGGAGAGGGGGACGCATCGGCGACCTCAAACGAATCGCCGCTGACAAGACACTGGTGCGCACGACTGAGGGGCTGCGTGTCTCATGCGTGACCCCTTGCTGGTGTCGGTGTCTTGTTTTCTGTCTGCCTGCCTGCAGTTGTCCACTTTGGATGACCAGGACTGCTTCTTGGACTTCGCCACCGGTGGAAATAAGTCGATTGCACTTCCATTTCCTTTCTTGACTGCATCACAAACACATGTGTGTCCTTTTTCCCTTGGAGCAGGCGATGTGTACCGTCGGCATTTGGCGGCCAAGGAGACCGACACGATCCCCCCATTCTCGCCAGAGATGGCGGCCACGTCCCGATCGTCTGCGGCCCAGATGGTGCCGTCCGAGTGGTATCCTTGCCGCAATGTCGGCCTGCATTACCCCCCCGCCGCTGAGGAATTCCAGAGCTATGGACACACTGTCAGCCATACAGACATCACACCTGTGTAAAGTGTGCATGATGTGCATGTGGGTGTCTCTCGCCTGTCTGTCTGTCTGTCTGTCTGTGTGTCTGTGTGTCTATGTGTGTCAGCTGCGCCGGCGGTCAACATACCGTGCTCGCGTGCGCCCCGCGGTGTTGGAGGGTGCGGGTGGCGACTTCGAGGGCGTCACGCCATCAGAGGTCCGCTCCACCGAAGTCCTCGTCAACATCAATAAGAGGCACGCAGCGAGACAGAAGAAAGAAGAGACAGCAAAAGTATGTATGGATGGCGACCCACCGCTGTAATGTGTAGAGCGATGTCTCACTGGTCGCTGAAAGGCCTGCCCGTGTCGTTTGTGGCTCCGTGCCGTCACACATGGGAGGTGCACCACACGGTGCAGCCACCGATAGAGGTGCTGGGGTCGTCCAAGAAAGGCCCCCAGATCATCCAGCTGGGCCCGGCTTTCGCCATGCACTTCAGGACCACAAGACGGTGACACACATTCACCTTCTCAGCCACAACGCCCCCATTGTGTGTGTGGTGTGTGTGCAGGTACCCCGAGACGGTGACAATAGTGAGCAGCTGGGTGAAGGGCGTCGTCATGCGCACACAAAGCGGTGGGGGGGATCTGTCCTTTCTTACGACACCTATTTGCCTCCGCTTCTCCCTGGTTTGTGCAGGTGAGTCGGTTGCATTTCGCGCCAGCCCCCGGCTGTCAATACCAGGGTACGTGACATGAATCTCACACATGAATGCCAAACATCCGTCGCTGTCTCTTCTTTCTCCCGTCTCACCAGCCCGTTGACTGCTCGCCCTCAGGCAGACAAGGCGGCAACAGCAGCAAAAGTGGCTGCTGCTGCAGCTGGTGGTACCGAGGAGTCGCCATTGGCGAGTGCTCTTGCGTCCGGGACGGCCCTTGTGACGCCCAGGCCGGGGCACCTCACAGTGCGCACCGACACGGTCAAACCTGTGGGGCATCCGTCGAGGCAGATGAGGGCGGAGGGGGGAATGAGAGATGGGGAGGGACACAAGACCACACGTACAGTGTCCAAATGTGGGTGGAAGACGATGGCAGGCAGACAGACACACACAAAGGCAGACAGAGAGAGAAGTGCTCCGACATGGCTCCGCTCCCTGCTGTCTGCCTTTGTTTGTGTCCCCCAGACGCGTCCAAGGACTTCGTGCCTCGTGTGGCAGGCCTCAAGCACCGCAAGTCACGCGTATTCCGCCCACCCCCACCCCCCTCATCCCAGCCAGCCCCGCACGCACCGCCATCCGAGCAGCCCCCCACAACAATCAGCACCAAGCCACCACTTCCCTTCCTCCCGCCTCTCCCCCTCTCAACCATGAGCATCCCACAGCCGCCAGTGCCCGTGTCTCGCCCCATGGTGATCCGTGCGCAGGATGAGAGCGACAGTGAGAGCGAGCGGGGCGTCGCCGCCTCCTCATCCTTCGGCGGCAGTCCGCGGACCGACGACCGGCTGGCGGCCCAGCCGCAGCGCACACAGAGCATGAACGTCATGAGCGACACTGACGGCGAGCGAATGCGACTGCTGAGCTTCGAGGAGGCTGGGGGCGGTCTGGAGGGCGTGGAGCGGCTCAGTGGGGATGTCAGCGAGCGGGGGTACTATCCCACCATCACCAAAGAGAGAGCGCGGCAGATGCTGCATCCCGAGGAGAAGTGGGAGGCTTCCCCTGAGTCGAAGGCGCCCACTGTACGGCTGACGACCCGCAGGGCGGCTGAGGGGCCCGTCAGTGCAGGCAGGGATGTGTCGGGGATGGCGAAGGGGGCGACACAGAGCGCTTCCCAGCGGCCCTACACTTCGTGGCTCAAGAGGCAGAATACACTGATAGAGAAAATCGAAAAGACCTCCATACCGAGGGTGGGTGGATGAGAGAGACATACGAAGGGAGAGAGAGAGACACTGGATTGTGTCTGTGGTCTGTCGTCCAGGGCTTCACCCGTTTGCTGCCCCAGTCGACTGCAGGCGATGCCGTCTCACCCGACCAGGCACTCGTGGGCCAGACAATGAAATACGCCATCAAACGGAAGAACCAACGTCAGTCAGCCAACGCAACAAACTCTTAGAAAGTGCCTCCCACCCCTTGGCCTGCGCCAACTGCACTGCTATCAATCAGGGAGGGGCGCGCGCGACAAGAGCCCGTCAGGGAGCCCCCGGCAGCGGCACTCGTCGTCTTCGTCAGCGTCGTTTTATTACATGGTGTCGAACTTTGTGCACCAGACGCCCTCCCCGCCGCCACTGATTCACCAGTTCCGGCCGCGGGACGAGCCGCAGCACTGGATCGGCGGTAGGCGAGAGCCGCATGGCGGTGTCTGTCTCTGTGTGTGTGACATGGTGTGTACATGTGTGCAGGTCCGTGGCGGCATACGGCGTACAACCGGGGTATCTTCAACAAGTGGGATCAGCTGCCGAACGACACCGACCCGCCAGCCACCAACTACACCACACTCTTCTCAGCTCGATAGGCAGACAGACACGCAGAGGGGCATCCTAACTGTGTCAGTGCATCTCTGTGTATGTGTGTGTGTAGCTGGTCGATGTTGAACATGTTAACGTTATGACATTTGCCATGATGGCGTTGGATTGGACCACAGACACGAAAAGCCACCGTGTCACTCATTCGCACGTCAACTGAAAACCATACGCTCATCAATCAAAGGCAAGTCAGTCAGTCAGTCCGTAGACGCATCTGTCTCCCGACCTCAACGCCCCCATCCACCGCACCCTTCCCTCTCCCACCACCGTCTGGTCGCCTGGCTGCTTCACCCCAGCACTGTCCTCTCCAGCCCGTACTTGGCCAGCACGGGGCGGGCGACATTCACAGCAATGGGATAGTGCTCGATGGCCGTGCGGCCCTCTGTCGGCGCCTCGGTCGTCCAGAGGCTGATGCGGCCATAGACCAGCCGCAGATAGGCTGTAATGGTGTCGTTGGCTGCTGTGCCCTTGACGATGATAAGTCGCTCGCGGCCGTCATATCCCTGGGGTGGATGCTCATCGATGCCGTCGACGGTCTTGAAGCCATCGATGGTCGGTGCCGTCAGCAGGGACCGATAGCGAGTGTCACCAGGACCGACATAAGCATCAGTCACCTTCTCCTCCCCCACCCCCTCTTGCTTACACCACTCCATCAGGACCGTCCCCTTGAGGAATGCCGTGAATGATGGGAAGACTAAGCCCCCACTGCGGATGACGGGATCGCTCTCGTTGTATGTGCTGCGGTAGCGGTGGTTGGGGGGCAAATCAGCGAGGGGGACGGTCGTGAAGTCGACATTGCCGATCCTGTAGCGCTGCCTCGTCACGCCCCCACCATGACCATCACCATGGTGTCCATTGCCTGGCTGCCCTCCTGGACCATCGCCCCCTGGTCCCTCTCCGCCACTCGCGTCACCGCCCCCGCTCTCCTGCTGGTGGTCGATGTCGTCATCGCCGTCCTCCTCATCTCCCCCCTCGTCCATGCCATCGTCGTTCTCATCATCACTGGCCTGGTCACTCTCACTTTGGTCGTCATCATCTTCCACCCGCTCCAGCGCCAGGCTGGTCCCCCGGTGGCTCAGCAAGTGGCCGAATGCCTTGTAGACGGCCAGGGCGAGTGGCAGCTCCTTGAATGCTGCAGCGGTGGGCAGCGAATCAGCCGACAGCCGCAGGGGCAGTGCCTTGATGAGCTTGTGATTGCGCGCCAGGTGAATGAAGTCGGCCATCTGCTGCCGCAAGAGCTCCCCTCCTTGCTCCAGTGCATAGGCGCATTTGCTGTAGTAATCGAACGGCGACCGATGCACGTCGACGACGCCGGTCAAATGGTTGCTGTCGAGCGAGCCGTTGATGCGCTTGAGCATGAAGGCCTCGTTGATGAGCTGTTTGCCGTGGTGGGTGTTGGCTCCCCTCGCCGAACTGATGGCCTCGTCGACAGGGAGGTAGCCCAGCACACCATCGCAATAAACGTCGGCCGGGAGCCGGTTGGCCGTCACGTCAACTGGATTGTCACCATCAGCAGCAGCGGCTGTGGGGGTGGTGGTGGTGGTGGTGGGGTGAGGGGTGCCAGGTTGCTTTGTGGTGTCTGGTTGACAGGGGGGAGGGGGCGGGGCGGCCGAGATGTGGTGGGCGATGGTCTGAACGGCACCGGACATGGCCGAGAGGGTGGGTATGGTCGACTTGACAGATGACCACTTCTGGCAAATGATGGGCGCCTGAATTCCCATGACAAAACAGACGACATGTGGTAAAGGGAGATGTGTCGAGCCGCCCGTCTCTCTCTCTCTGCGCTGCGAGTATTTCCCTCACCTGGTCAGTGGCAATGGATGTCATTATTAGAGGCTCGACGGCCGACACCTCACTGGCCACCTGACAAAGGGAACACACAGACAGACATACGCCATCGCGACGTGCATCCCTCAGTGCGTCGATGTCTGTGTGTCCTTCACCTGCTCTATGAGTGAGTGTATGGCCGCCAGCCGACGACAGACGTCGCCCGACCCGCCACACACTTGGGACTCCTGTGCAGACAGAGACCAAAGGCACCTCAGTGAGACTGAGTTATCCACCCAGTGATGTGCTGTGCCTCACTCACCGATGCCGATGGACTGTGCCCCTCCTGCTGGTGCTGCTGTTGCTGCTGCTGCTGGTGGTGAGCGGCCGCATCACTCATGGCACTCAGCCCTGTGCCGACGCACACAAATGGATGCAGACACATGAGGTGCACAACACTTATTTCTTTGTCCGTCTGTCAGCCGTGTGCTTGTGACATCTCACCTGAAGCATCAATCACATGGCCGTCGACACACTGGCGCTCCGCGTCACCTCGAGATCCACCACAATTAGCAGAAGAAGACATCTCTGCTGCACTCACTGAACACATGAATGAACAGCAGGACGGTGGCGGTGCGTCCATCGTGCACGCCAGACTCACCTTCTGACACAGAGTCAACAAAGCACAAAGATGGCCACTCAGACACAACAGATCTGCGGAGAAGCACACGGCTATTGGCACACGGCACGCCCCCATCACAGCACAGCCTCGGCCTCTGTTTGGCATGGGCGCATCGATACTCACCTATTCCTCCTGCTGTTCGCTTCACCGAACTGCCACAATTTCAGTGAGATACCTCCGCCGCCGCCAATCTCAGGCCGACGCAGATCTTTCCTTTTTCATGGCCAATCGAAAGGCATCCCGCAGCTCCCAACAAAGTGCCTCATTTCCACACGCGGCCAGGCGTGCGAGCTAGTTTCGTGAAACGTTTTTATTGGGGGCGTCTCATCGAGGATATGATTTCTCCTCCTCATCGTCTTCGCCACACTTCTCTGTCGTTCACCAGCAGTCCGGTCGCATCAGCAGCAGATTCTGGACGGTCAGGGTCCCTCAGCTGAGTGACTTTGCTTTCGTCGAATCGTCTCCGCCGCTCCCACCCACTGCAGCCATTGCAATTGCTTGTTGCTTCGTTGATTCGTCACAAGGGGAAGAGCGCTATCGCCAGTCATTCTTAGGAAGAATGGTGGTACAGACACGAGCACAGAAGGTGAGCATAAGGAGAGTCAGCCACACGCCGTCGGGGGCCGTGTGGTGTCTCACCGGTTCTTGAGCGTGAAGCGCACGTCAACTCAAGGCGCATGGCCTCATTGTGACGTCCTTGCCGTCTGTCTGTCCGTCTGTGTGATCCATCAGGCTGCCGAAGCCAACAAGTCTGTTAGCGAGGCCGCGGGAGCTCATCAGTTGGCCTCCGGCAGTCCAGCTGATCAGGTCCAGCAGCCCTTGGCCAATCCCGACGCACATGAGCATGTCGCCAAGCCCGCCAAGGAGCGCAAGAAGCGGACCGCACCGGCCCTCGACCAGAAGAACCCCACCAGTCGGCCTACTCAGCGCTGTCGGCCTGTGAAGAGGGAGAGGAGGGAGGAGGTCATCGACAAGGGAGATGCCCTCATGGGGCCCTACGATGACCAGGAGGACACCGAGCCCCTGCAGAGGAAAAGAGACAGGCTGTTCGCCGCTCGCAAACAGTGGACGGACAGCCGTGACGTCGGTGTGGGTATCGGTGGGGCGATGGGTGAGGGATTGGGATTGGGATTGGTTACGGGGGAGCGGGGAAAGGCGGGACGGGCCGAGAGGCGTCTCAGTCTGGCGAAGGACTATGAGGCCAAAGACGGTCAGACGCGGCGTAGCAGGTGAGTGAGAGAGGTCGAAATAGCTCGAAGTTGAAGGCATTCTCCCAATCATCGGTCTCTTGTCCATTCCTGTCCATGCAGGCAACAGAAGCAGGCGCCTTCGGCCGCTGCAGCGGCCGCAGCGGCCTTGGAGCCCTCAGCGGCGGATCAGCAGAAGATGGCCACCGATGGTGCGGGTGGAGGGAAGGGAGACGTGTCTATGGGCGGGATGGGGGCGGGGCACTACGGGCAGCTGCGGAGCACCAAGTAAGACACACTGACAACACACTGACAACATTGTGACCTTTCTTGCATCTCTGTCTGTGTGTTGCACTTAGGGAGGAGAAGGGGTCATCGTATCCCTACGCGGCCGCTGCGGCCGCTGGGAAGCTTCCGGTGGCCGACAGCCCTCCACGCAGATGGATATTCGACGGCGACTCGAGGTACCTGGCCAAACAGGAGGAAGAGTACAACAAGTAAGAGGAGACACAGCACTCAACCGACCACTGCCCACTGGACCCTCTCCTTGTGTCCTGCCATGTTGTGTGGGTTTGTGCAGGCAGAAAGAGGGCTCGCCTGTTGCTGCAGCAGCGGCAGCGGCCATCAACAGGGAGGGGCCGCACACACCGCACACGCCGTTCGAGTGTCAGCAGAGGGCCAAGTGAGTGGATGAGTTGGGAGAAGGGCAGTCAGTGCTTGGCGCTGCGCTGCTTGCCTGTTTGATTGATTGATCTCTCGTTGCGTATCTGTTTATCTTCAGTGTCCGTCGTGGTGACGGCGATGTGCCTCGTCTGCCGCAGGTCCAGATGAGGCAGGCAAAGCACGCCGGATTGAGAGGGTGGCCGCGCATCAGCCCCGACACTGTCAGTACTGCAGAAAGGCGTGCAATCAAACAGCACGAGTCCATCTCTGTCTGCCTCCATCTCTGTGTGTGTGTCAGCTGGCGAGGTTCCTACAGGGTAAGTTCGACCACAGGGGCTTCTCCGGCTACACCATCCTCGACGCTCGCTGGGAGGCCGAGTCCGACGGTAAAGACAGAAGAACCAACGAGGCCGTGTGGCGCCATCCCGACGGACAGCCCTTGTCGGTGTTTGTGTGTCGGCAGGCGGGCACATCCGCAAGGCCATCCACGCCAGGACCAATGCCGAGGCCATCGACGCGCTGTGGGATGAAAATGGACAGCCGCGCCACGACAAAAACCACGTGAGAGAGACCGCCACACAGCCAGCCAGCCAGCCAGCCAGACAGACTTGTGTGAATGCATAGCCGCATCTCTGTGTCTATACGTGTGTGTGTTTGTGTGTCAGGTGGTCATTGTCCATTGTGAGTACTCACAGGAGCGGGGCCCCAATCTAATGAGAGCCATAACCGACTACCGCGACAGCCATGGCAGCTCAGTAAGGAAGAAGACCACACACTCACAGGCTGAGCCACAAGCAGCATGACATTGTGCCTTCTCCCTTCGTCTGTCTGTCTCTGTCTGTCTGTCTGCAGGAGGATTATCCGATGGTGTACGTGTTGGATGGCGGCTACAGGGCCTTCTGGCGGCACGCACAGGCCGTCAAGTGCGCACACCGACTTTGTGACGGGCAGTACAAGCCGGAGGACGCCCTCACGCACCAAGAGGTAACACGCACACACGCACACACGAGGGATCGAAGAAAGAGATGCCTCTTTTGAGACACTCCATCTCTGCTTGTTTGTCCATCAGTTGAAGGCGGCTCACCAGGAGCGCATCAATCGCGATCCGGCCAAGCAGCGAGAGCTCGACAAAAGGACACGTCTGCGTCGCAGTGCCGCACCCGACGGACCTCACCCGCCCGCAGCGGCTGCTGCTGCTCCTGCGCCATATGTGTCCCCTGCGCCATTCCTGCCTCTCGAAATGCCTTCGCCAGTCAACTTCCCACCGCTTATGGCCCCGCCACTCATTCCGGCCGATCGAGCGTCGCTGCCGTTCCGCAACACGGGCCGTGCTGCTGGTGGTGGCCGACACGGATGGGTGTCGCCGCCTCGCCAGACGGCATATGGAGTGGGAGACAAAGACATGCGCGGCAAGAAGTAAGACCCGCCCACTGCAGCAGACAGACACCCCTCTAATGCAACTATTCCCATTTTTTCTCTTATCTCCATTTGTGTGTCGCACTCACAGGGAGGAGAAGAGGCCACCTTTTCCCTGTGCGGCCGCCGCGGCGGCCCAGCCGGTGGACAGCCCCCGACGCAGGTGGCTATTCGACGGCGAGTCAATGCATTTGGTTGAAGACGAGGAAATGGACGAGTACGAGGAGCCACCAAAGTACAACAGATAGAGAAGACAGACACATCAACTCATCGATCACTGCCCACTGATCGATTCTCTTCCCATTCTGTGTTGTGTTGTGCTGTGCAGCCAGAAGCAGCCTTCACCCCCCGCAGCAGCAGCAGCAGCGGCCGCGGCAGTCAGCAGAACCCCACACAGGTGGATGGATGGCGGGGACGATAAGTATGAGGAGCCGCTCAAATACGACGACAAGTACGTCACATAGAGACAGGGATGGCTGAGGCGTGAGACACACAAGCAAGTATGCATGACTGCCTTGGTGTGCTGTGCTGCGCTGTGCTGTGACAGGAGCCCACCCTATGCAGCAGCAGCTGCAGCGGCCGCCCTCCCTCAAACACCACTTCCCAACTGTCCCGCCACTCCCAATCGCATGCCCCCCTGCGGCAGTGGAGGAGACCGATCGATATCGCCGCCCCGTCCGACGGCTATGAAGAGAAAGAGGGACGATCGTAGCGACGAGCAAAGGAAGAAAGCGCCAAAGGAGTGATGGCGACTGACTGACGGGCGGCGGGTGCATGAGTAACTGAGAGACGCGAGTGGCTGGGCGGACTGACTGACTGACTGACAACCGATGGACAGACAGACAGACAGACAGAGGACAATCCATCCACTCATGCCATTCATTGAAGCCGGGGGTATCGGTCGGCAATTTCCGACCCGGATGGAAAGAACGCGCACAGACAGACAGACAGACAGACAGCCATGTGGGTGGGCATAAATCTAACGCACACATAAAACCACACAAAGACAAACACACGGCCACGCACTTGTTCGTTCCGAGAGTTCCTTCCGAGAGTCCCGAGGCCATCGGTACGCACGAGCGGCGATGATGAGGGAGGAGACTGCGGACTGACATCCACTTGCGTCGTCTCTGATCGATGTCTTGTTGTTTATTGCCGGCGATGTGACTGATCCTTTCCACGTTGAGCCTGCCTGCTGTCCTCTGATGGGAAATCATCGAGTACAGTGGCTTCATCCCCTCCCCGCACGAGTGGTCGACGGGGCCCGGCCGGCGCGGCATCGCATTTCCCGACTGACGAGAGGCGCCTGGCCTGGGATGCTTCGACGTCGTCCTGTGGCTATTGTCCTGTGGCGAAGGGAGGGGAGACATACACTGCACTCGATTGATTATGAGAGTGACTGTTTCCGTTCACACACAGACACACACACACACACACACACATACGAACAGCTGGGCAGGCAGGCAGCCAGGGAGATGGGAGGCACAACCCGGGAGAGTCCCTGGCCCGGCCCGGGGTGATCGATGTTTCTGCGGATGTCATGCGGGTGTCTCTGCCTCTCTGTCTGTGCAGTGGGTGGCGAGCCGGTCGAGTTAACGATGTGTGTGCGTGTCAGTGTGTTGGCCTTCCTCTCCACACTGAGAATTTGTCAACTGGATTGACTCTCAATGTCAGTGTGTCTCACAGGTGCCTTTGCAGTGAACTCAAGTCATTCCGTGGCAGCCAAGTCAGTCACACTCATGGCATTGCGGGATGCAACTAAGGAAACGCTCAGCAGACACCATGACAGACAGACAGACAGACACACCACACCACACCACACCCATGATATCATCTGTCTGTCTGTCTGTCTGTCAGGGTGCACCCACCCACCCTCCATTCATCCATCCGGCCATCCTTCAGTCACGGGAGGCTGACCTCCTGTCGGCCGTCGCACGTCCCCTCTGCCGCACGAAGGGATAGGAAAGGAAAGGACACACATCCATACGCACCACTCGTGTCTTGTGTGTGACGGCATCGACTACAAGGCCTACCTGCGAAGGGTCGTTGGTTTGTGTCTTGTGTGTCGGCGGTGCTCGTCGAGTGGGATGGCGCCAAACCTAAAGCGATTGACATGACAACAGACAGACAGATGGAAACAGGTGAGTGAGTGAGGTGACAGCGATGCACATGTGTGCCTTTTGGGGGTGTGTGTGGGTGGATGTACCCTGTGAGTGTCATGCCCGCCCAGCAGTGTGCAGACGTATTTGGCGCGGATCGTTGCTGCACGGGCAGCACCCTCTTCCGCCTCCGCCACGCTGCCTCTCCTGAGGGCACGGGAGGAAAGGCACAGATACATCATCATACCCATGTTGTTTGTGTCTTCCCTATGTTGGCCCCCACTCACTCACCCTGATCTGCTTCGCCAGACGCTGCCTCTCCTGAACACATCGATGCATCCAGCCATCGTCTGACAATCCAATGAACATCCATTCAGTCACTCTGCAGTGCAGCCGTCGTCCGCCATGTACCCCTCCCTCATCACAATACATCACGGTCAAAATGGTCAACAGCCCATCTCTCTCTCTCTCTCTCTCTCTCTCTCTCTCTCCCTCTCTCTCTCTCTCTCTCTCTCTCTCCCTCCCCGCCCTCATCCCCCATTTCCCTCGGTGGCTGAGAGGCCCGCCACGGCAGACACCTCCCACTGCGGCAGGTCACCTAGATGGGTCCTGAAGAACTTTACCAGCTGAGGTACCGCACGAGCAGACAGCACCGGCAGCGTGTAGGTGATCAGACAGAACAGCGCCTCCCCACTGCGGCCCGTCCCCTTGGCCAGTGCGATGCCCTCTCCATACTCGGGGCCGCCCCGCCGACCGTACACGAGCGGCGGATGGAAGCGGTGTACTTCGAATCGCTCTCCCTCCAACACAAAGCCCGACCCGATGGTGGTGTCCCGGTCGTCCAGGGCGGTCAGGTAGGACCGAATCTCCGACTCCTGCACCGCGGCTGCACTGCTGGTCCGGGCGATGATGTGGCCCTTGCCGTCGAACACTATGGCGCGGGCCCACTCCTTCTGACTCTCCAACAGGCTCTGAAGCGACGGGGCAGTCGTGCTCGACGGTGCACTCATCGCTGAGGAGCTTCACGTCACTTTGTTCACCAGATCCTCAGAGTTTCCATAGCGTAGCTTTGCCTCGTCGTTTCAGCATCATTATGCACGCCATCTCCGCCAGCAGCTCCATCCTGCCTCACTTCGAAGGGTGCTCCGATCGAACCCTACACCCCAAGCCCTGGACGCTGGACGCCAGCGACACCGAGACGGACCTCTGGCAAGATCTGTGTTCTTGTGGCTCATGCTGAGGCTTCCCGACCCTTTATATCCATGCATCTCGCCCCGCCGCCCTCGCAAAGGCACACTCACCGACCGCCGACAACGCAGCAGCTGAAGAGGCACCCAGGAGGACGGCGCATTCTGCCAATACTTATGGCGGTGCTCAGCGTGATGGCGATGGTCGATGCCTCTAGGAGATCTCATGCGCATGGGGCATTCTCAGCCATTTCCAGCGGCCCTCTTGGCTGCAGGGCAGCCAGCCAACCAACGTCGCTCTCAGCCGCAGCAGGGCGGCGCTCACCGCCCACAGCGAGATCCATTGGCGGAAGGGGAGCTCAGAGAGGACGACGGCAGCCCTTCGGCAGACCACGTCGTGACAGCAACTTCGATCCGACTGCGATGCGTGAGTTCTTTGTCCCTTGTGCGGCTGGCTTGGAGACCATTGTGGAGATGGAGATGAGGAGAATCACTGAACAGCTGGCTGGGGGCCGCGATGCTCTCGATGGCGGCTCTGTGGTGACGAAGCAGTCCAAGAGAGGGGTCACTCTGTGGGTCAGCAAGGACATCCCCGCCGCTGTGCAGCTGCCCTACTGGCTTACCGTCTGTCTGCGGACCGGCCAGCGTGTCCTCGAGCGCATCGACGGGCCAGTGGAGCTGAGGGAACGAGATGATCTGTGGAGCTGGGTCAACGCCATCGACTGGCGGCCTTACATGAGTGTCCAGGACACCCTCTCTGTGCAGGTGACTCTCGGCAATGACGTCCCATCAGACCTCAGGCACACCCACTTCACCGCCCTCACCGTCAAGGACGCCATCGTCAAGCAGTTCCTCACCCGCGACAAGAGCGCCAGGCCGTCGGTGGACTTCGTCGACCCCGACCTGCCTCTGTTTGTTTACCTGCACCAGGGGAGGGGCACGCTGTATCGGGCCTGGTCGGGTGCAGGGAGTTTGCATAAGAGGGGCTACCGCAAGAAAATGCCCAAGGCGGCGCTGCGGGAGACTATGGCTGCTGGTGAGGGGAGGAGAGGGAAGGAAGCAAGCATCCATCAGCTAACCCCTGTCTGTGTGGACGTCAGGTATGTTGTATGTATCCCAGTGGGATCCGCAGTCGCGCCAGGTGCTCCTCGACCCCATGTGCGGCTCCGGCACGATCCCCATCGAGGCGGCCCTTATGGCAACCCGCCGAATGCCCGGCGTCGTCCGCCTCGAGACCTTCCTCGCAGACATGAACGTCGAGCCCTATCGGACGAAAGGGACCCGTGTCGCCCCAGACGCAGAGAGCCGGGCCGTCAGCCTCCTCACCCACCTTCATAGGACTTACGACGCGCCGCCGAGGCCCTCTCTTGGCGAGGACTGTCGGCACGATAATTATGGCGACGATCTGGATGGCGGTCTGTATGATTCGGATGGCGACAGTGTCATCAATGGCATGATGTCGCCTGTGGTGCGGCCTTTTCCCTTCTGCCGCTGGCCCGATTTCGACGAGCCTGTGTGGCGGTCGGTGTTGCGGAAATGTGTTGAGGGCGAGAGGGACATAGCAGCAGAAGGGGCCGAGGCGCCTGTCATTATCTACGGCAGCGACCGGCAGGAGGGCGCCATTGCGATGGCCCGCGACGCAGCGAGACGGGCTGGTGTGAGTGAGCACGTCCAGTTGTCCCACAACGACATTGCCCATCTGCAGTTGCCGCACCGCCACAAGCCCGACGTGATTGTGAGCAATCCGCCGTGGGACATTCGGCTGAACAGTGACGCCGGGGCGGCGTGGGAGGCGATGAGGGCGTTTGTGTGCGAGAGGGCGGGAGGGGGCCGGGCCTGGCTGCTGTGCGGGGGCGATGCACGAGACGAGCTGTTCGGTGCGATGCGCATGCGGGCGGCCAAGAAGCGGAGGATTGTGCAGGGCGGCGTTGAGATGAGCTTGAGGGCCTTTGACATTTGGGACCTACACAGAGACAGATAACACAGACGCACAGACGGGAAAACAGAAAAGGACAAGGGTGGGAGGGGACTGTCCATGGTACATATTGGCTGCGTCGGTAGTATTTGTCATTTGTGGAGTGTGGTGTGCGCTGTATGCTCATACATGTGTATTCTGCACATGGCTGAGACACCACCCGACTCATCGACCACACGTACGTGTTGGTCAGGCCGTCATTGTCCCTCCGCTTTCTGTGTCAGCCAGCATAAGGAGCGAGGTGCCTCAGTGCAGTGTGACATCCGTTGTAGTGGGTTTACGTGTGTGTCCGTGGTTGAGAGTGTCAAGACGTGTGTATTAATGGCAGTTAGGGGGCACGACACAGATTGGGGAGGGAGGAACGTCGAGGGAACACGACGTGTAAGGGGTATGTATCTTGTTCACATCCGTGTGCAGTGTACACCCATTCGAATGTGTGTCTCACGCTCAACGGGGGCGTATGTCGGCACCGCTTCCGTGCGGCATGACTGCCTGCGTGTGGCTTCAATCATTGAAGACCCTGCAGCTGGGTGAGTGAAGATCCTGACAATATACACAGTTCAGCCATGCATGGCCATGGAGCAGCCACACACACACACACGGTCCATCCATCCATCCATCGATCCATCCATCCTCGGCTATGTGCACACACATACACATACACCCAGACACACAGAGGTGTCCGTCCGTCCGTCCGTCCGTCCGACCCCCCACCCGTGACAACAGTGTTCATCCTGCCTACACGTTCGAGCCTGCCTACGCCGGCCGCCCCGCCAGGCCAGTCAGTGCTGTTTCTTCTCCCTCTTCGCCGGCGGCTCGTCGTCCTCCCTCCCCTCCCTCTGGTACTCGGGCATGCCACTCAAATGGTGATGCGCCCACAGCGCCTCCTCAACACGCAACGCCGTCCACTCACACCCATCACCATCACTGTCAACCCCGTTGCTGTCAGGTTTTGATGTGGCCGCCTCAGCACGCAGCGCCGCGACCTTCTCGAGTATCCTGCCTACATCAACGAAGGATGAAAGAAACCAGACAGACACCTGGCTGCGTCCATCAATCCACTCATGTGTGTCAGCAACAGTCGCTCGCTTACTCACTGACTTACTCATGAATTTCTGGAACGTCTTGATGTCGTATTTGACAGCGAGACCCGGCACCCCCTGCACGGCCTCGTCCGACGTGAACGGCACTATGTCGGGTCGAACTACAGCTGACGATCGACACCACAACGACCAACACACGAATTGACTGACCGATATTCAGCCAGCCAGCCCCTCCGTGCCATGTGTGTACCTGCAATGGCGCTTGCAGTTGCCGGGCCGACTCCCTTGAGCGACGTGAGGGTCTGCATGGCGTCAACTGACAGCCGCGTCGTCTGCGCCGCCTCGCCGCCCTCCTCTATCGCCCGCAGCTGCACAAACGCACGTTCAGTGGTCCTCTGCACGAGGAAGGCCCCGTTCGACGCCGCCAGCTTGCTCAGGTTGGGGCGGAATTTGCCCCTCGTGACCTTCCACTCAACCAGACGGACAAGCTCGTCACCGGCTGCAGGCAGACAGTCACACGCATAGGCACGCACCCGTGATCCAGTCTGAGTGTAAGTGTGTGCGGGTCTTGCAATGTGAGCGGCCTCACTCATGTGCGGTGGGTCTCTGTCCTTGACAGATGGGATGAGCTCATCGCGATACCTGCGGCCACTCACGTCAAGTCAACAAACACATCAGACAGATGATATGCAACGAGTGGCCTTTTCCTGCCTCACCATACCAGCTGTCGAGCGCCTTGGCCTTGCCCTGCTTGCAACCAATTTGCATCATCCATCATGGGTTCCGGCATGCATATCAAAAGGATGAATCAAAGTGATCAAAGGCCTGCAGCCGAAGAGCACTGTCTGTCATGGCCTGGTCTCACCTGCTTGTAAGCGTCTATTGCGGCGCCGTACAGGTGCTTCCAGTGGCGCCACTCGGCCTCATCTGAGTCCCACAGGGACCTTCCTCCGTCAGCAGCCGCCTTGCTAGCAGCCGTTCTCTTCGGAGCCATCCCCTCAGCTCCCTACAGGACCATCATCGAAGACATTTCCTTTCCGCCTCGACGCATGCTGCCCGCCTGCATGCAAGGTCACAAAGGAGCAAGATCAATGGGAGATTCATCGATCCTTTGGTCAAAGTGCAGCTGCATTCCTCCGTGCCTACCGAAAGGATCTATTGCCGTTCCCTCTCCCCCCTCCTTTCAGAATTCGACAAAGCTCGCCAATAAGCTCGCGTTTCTCTGGACCGCTCCTCTGGACTCGGAGCCTTTCCTGACGGATTTGTGTAGGATGGAGACCACACATGGCGGATCTGCCGCAAACGGCGAAGATCAGCGACACCCTGTCTGGTGCGATGAGTCATCTCAGTCGCGTCCTGCCTCTCCGCCCTTACGGCTTCCCCCTCCTCCCACCTTCGCCCTTCTCATCATGACACTCCTGCACGTTCTCTGCCTGTCTATCGAGGCATCCGCCGCTGCCTTCGTCCCACCAACACCTTCGCTCGTGGCCGGCAGGAGGGGACCACCACCATTATCGAGGAGCAGGATCAGACGGCAGTCGAGCAGCCCGTTGTTCCCGTTGCCTGCGGACGGTCATGTGACGGCACTGTCGGTGGCGCGTGAGAGTCGGCCTTTGGGGAGTCGCGATCTGCGTCGGCTGCAGTGGCGCAGGAGGTGGCAGAACTTCTTTGCCTTGCCGCTCAACCTCAAGATAAAGGAGGCAGCTGGGTTCGTGTGGTGGCAGTTGAACAAGAAATGGGTCAAGGAAGCGGCCAGAAAACAACGTGAGCTACCAGAAGCAGAAGGAAGAAAGAGCACACCATACCATCAATGTGTGTGTGTGTGTGCAGGTCAGGATCGGATATTGAAGTTTTACAAGAAGATGGGCGCGCCGCGGTCGACCGACTGGAACACCATGAACGACCTGGTGGAGGAGAAGGCCAGCCAAATCGCCAACCCCAAGGACCGCCTCAAGCTCAAGGACGAGTGGTGGAGAGTATCCAACTACGAGATCAGCGAAATGATGGCAGGTAGGCAACACAACATCCCCAACCCACCCACGCACACACACAACACCTATAAAGGTCCATCCATCCATCCATCCACTGATCTGCTCAGCGTGGGAGTCTGGTGAGTTGGAGTTGCCCTCCGAGAAGGACCCCAAGTACTGGCGGGCGGAGGGCCGCAAACGGGGCTGGTCCGACGAAGTCATAGAGGAAAAGGTCAACCAGGTCATCGAAGACAACAAGCGACTAAAGTCATGGTTCCGCGGCGGCCGGATGCTGACGCGCTACAGCAAGTCCGTGGAGGGAGGCATCATCCAGTCGCCCAGCGCCAAGAGGGTGCGGACCTGCAGCAGTTACCTTCTGCCTCTGGTCGCCCTGGGCCTGTTCGTCCCGAAGCTGGCGGGGCCGTCCATGGCCCTCTCTGCCATACTCACTGCCGGACTCATTTCGGGCAGAGGCGCACCACCGGTGTGAATGTCACACCACACACCGCACAGCACAGAGAGACACGCCTGTGAGTGTTTTGGTGTGTGGCGCATGCAGGTCAAGAGGGACTCCCGCGGGCGCATCGGGGAGATCCGGGGGCCCAACCCGACGACCATCATCCTGACGCTGTCTCTGATGATTTTTCACGCCCTGGTCGGCGCGTCGATAGCCACACTCGTGGTGCGGTTCGCGACGCTGCCCGAGTTCCTGCTGCCGGACTGCCTCACGGCGGGATTTGTCAACACAATGCTCTACCTGGCGGCACTCTACTACAAGACATATGTGCCCAGAAAGTGATCACTTTGTCAGAGAGCTGGCAGAGTCTGATGGTGTCAGTCAGTCGGTGTGGTGGGCTTGGGGAGAAGGCAGGCAGAGAGACAGACAAACAGACAGTGGTTTAGAGGTTTTTTGATGTTTTGGTTGTGAGCTGATGGGCGGCCGACGATCTACCTGCGCACGAAAGAGTCTGCCCTCGTGTGTGTGCGCGTGTGTGTGTGTGTGTGTGTGTGTGTGGGCGTGTGGGTGGTTGGGTGGACGGCCGGACATTTGAATGCATCTAAGGATCTGATACGCCACAGCAGCACATGCACGCCATTACCTTGCTCAATCACGATTGAGTCAATTTGATCCCGAGCTGATTGTTGCACTTGAGGGGAAAGGGCAGTGCAGAGACGACCGGACCCAAATTTACGGGAGCAAATCGACCAGCGCTGGATGTCAAGCAAAGATCTCTCGTCGTCCGCACACCAGTCGCAGAGCAAGTGCCAGCTATGCAGAGGTCCGCTGACTCGCCTCTCTTCACCACCACCTCCTCGTCTCAGCTCACCTGCCTGCTGCCATCAGTGCCGGTCATGCAGGAGCACCAAGACACACACGCCAAGCGCGAAGGAGGCGTCATGCGATGGATCTTGGCTCTCGTCGGCGCGATGTTCGTCGCATCTATCGTGGCGGCGGCTTTTGGGATGGCCCACATCAACGGCACTGATGTGGACGCCTCTGACAGTGTCTTGTCGGGTGGGAGGCGTGCGCTGCGGTTCTCTATCGGCTTTGCGAGCGGGAGCGGTCGTGGCCGGTCGTCGGGTGTTGCGATCTCTGTCGGCGGGGGGAGATCAGCCGATGTTGAAGAGGGAGTCGCTGCATGCCCTTCGGGGTACTCATTCGACGGCAGCAGGTACCTGCTAGGTTCACACACATACACGACGGGCAAGCGCATTGAGACGAGAATGTGCTGTGCTGTGCTGGCTGGATCACCGCACTTGCAGGTGTGTTCTCGGTGGCGTGCGCAAGCTCCACGGCCACCTGCGCCGCCTTCAGTACGGCGGTGGTGGAGACGACAGTATGTTCGGCAGCATGATGGGCAGGGGTGGCGGCCGTGGTGGGATGGGCAGGGCCAACAGCTGCCCAACAGGCCAGACCTTCGTCAACGGCATGTGCCGGTCCACTATGAGGGGCGGGGGTCGGCAGCTGCAGTACTATGGCGGCGATGACACGACTCGTGCGCCGCCAACCTGCCCTGCTGGCACCTTCTACAACGGCATATTCTGTCAGCCATCGGCAGGCACCACCACCACCACCGAGAGCACCGAAGGCACAGGAGGCAATCGTCAGCTGCAGTATGGTTCGTCAGGGTACGGGGGTGGCTCATCCGAGGCGGTCTACGTCTGCCCCGAGGGCATGGTCTTCGACGGCGTCGTTTGTCAGCCCGAGAACGACGACACGGCTGACGGAGGCACCAGGAGGAGGCAGCTCCAGTACGGCAGTCGAGAGAGCGGGTCGTCATCCGCCACATTCCCCGCGGCACAGGTGACGCGGACCTGCCCCGCCGGCACCTTCGACAACGGCATATTCTGTCAACCATCACTCGACACGACCAGCAGTGGCGAGGAGGACAACGGGGGCACCCGACGGTTGCAGTCGGCGCCGTCTGTCTGCCCGCCCGGCTTGGTCGTCACGGATAGCGGGTGTGTGTCAGCGACCGCTCAGAGGAGCCCAACACAGGCTGAGCGGCGCAACGAGGGAGGGGGGTTCTTCAGCAGCAGCTTCATCAGCAGCGGTGGCGGCGAGCTGGGCACCATCTCTCAGTCGCAAGCCGATGGCAACCTTGGTGGGTACTGACATGACATGATGTGATGGACGATGGGTGGAGTGGAGTGAGGAGGGAGGGAGGAGGGGAGGGAGGGAGAGGCTGGCTGGTTGGCTGGCTGTAGAGCGCTGAGAGAGTGTTTGCCCATGCGAGAGAAGTACATGTATCTCTCGTTGTGCCAGTCTAGTCGATCCGCCAGGTTTTCTAGTCATCCTGGCATCTTCATCCGCTTTTTTGGCGCAGAGCGCGCGTGTACAGGCCGGCTGCCCCGCCAGATCTCCCTCCTCCCTCTGTCCGTGCTGTGTCTGTCCGTCTGATGGTTGATCGCACCCCCCGGTATCGCAATGCCAAGCATATGTCGAGGCAGTCTGTATGTGAGCACGTGTTTGTGCCTGTGAATGTGTTGTGTGGATACATGTCGCTCGCACCTCTCTGTTGTGGATATTTATGTACTTCTAGATTCGCCATGATGCGCGCGGAAGGATGGCTGGGTGGGGGAGGGATGGAGCGGCAGAGGAACGGTGTGTGTGTGTGTGTGGCGTGGGGTCGTTTTGCTCTGCGATGCAGAAGATCATGGGAGGTGGCAGACGTCCGGACGGTGTGCGATGTGTGAGTGTGTGTGTGACCCATGCGACCGCCAATCTTTTTACCGATGGTTGCACTATGTCATGTATGACACGCCATGAGGGAAAGAGACTCGACGTTGAAAGTGCGATGCGAAGGAAGGTCATGAATGGACGCGGCAATACCATGAAAGCGGCATTGGAATGCGATGAAGTATCCAGACATGATAAGTCTCCATCCATCATGTCTGGATCAATCGAGTTGCCACACACAAACGACTGTGACACACCCAATGTGTCTCTGCGCACCGGTCCATGGCACGCTCTGTCGGTCTGTCTGTCTGCCACGGACGCGCTCCCTCACACCAGGCCACTGAGCTGCCCCGCCACACTGGCCAGCCTCCTTGCCTCTCTTGTCGATCGACCATTACACCACCACATCACATGCTGGGTTTGTGCGGCATCTTCTTGGCCGCTGGCACGGGACGGCTCACAGCACTGGACACCCCACCACCACCATTACCATTGCCATTGCCGCCATTGCCACCGTTGCCGTTGCGATTGTCCCCATTGCCGCCGACGGGCCGCATGGCTGGCCGGAACGACGCAGGCGCAGGAGGGGCCGCGGGCATCTGCTGTGGTTGGTCATCAAGGCAGACGACAGCCCGTCGCTGCTGGCCTGGCTTGCCTGAGGCTCCTGGTGCTGGTGCTGGTGGCTGTGGCTGTGGGTGGGCTGGTTGAGGTGGGGGCGGCATGAGCGGCCGTTTGTCGTCCTCGTCAGACTCGTCGTTGTCGAGCGACTGGTTGGACCCGTCGTCACCCTTTGACGCACCGTCACCTCCAATGTCATCCTGCACACACAAAGGGATGGATGGATGGATCGGTGGATGGGTGAAGGGGGGGACGTGTGTGTGTGGACTGCTTCGTTGGCTGACCATGTCGTCATCCTCTTCATCGAGCACCTCTGGTCCATCGTGCTCCATCACACCCCCACCACCACCACCAGCACCGTCACCAGCAGCAGTTGGAGCGGCCCCCACCTCTATGCCAGCTGCGGCCGCAGCGGCGGCTGCCTGTTGCTGCTGCTCCTGGCGCATCTGCTTCATCCTCCTCCTCTTGCGCTTGCGGGCCTTCCGTCTTTCATCCTCCTGCGCCACAGCCTCCTCAACACTCCCCTGCAACATTTAAACCACACCCACACACATACCCACATGAGAGGGTGGATGGATGGATGGATGGACGCTTACGGCCTGTCCGTCAGCGAGTCGTTCCATGATGCGGACGTACTGCCTGTCGCTGATGTTGTCGTTGATCATGACGCCCTTCTTGCGCGCCTTCCGGCTGGTGCGGTCCAGCTGCAGCGGGTCGGGCTCGTCCGGAATGTCGGCAGCACTCAGGTCAGTCACCACCCACGACGGCAGCTCCGTGGGCGCCATCAGCCGGCCGCTCCGCACCAGCAGAGACGACACGGCCGCGGACTCGAGCCACGGCTGGTGGTGCTCCTGGTCACCTGATGCTGATGCCGGTGGTGGTGCTGCTGCAGTGGCTGTGGCTGTGGCTGTGTTGTTATTGGCGGCATTGTTGAATAAGGGTTCGTCGTATTCCTCAAAGTAGGCCATTTCCTCGTCAGAACGGGCCAGCATCTTGTTCAACTGCACACAGGAGGCCACTGTGTGTGGTGTGGTGTGGTGTGGTGGGTGGCTTGAGCTGTCTGTGTGTGTGTGTGTGGGTGGGTGACCTGTTCGGGTGTGGTGACTCGTGCCTCTTGCTGCTGTTCGCTGCCCTCGAATAGCGACTTGAGCCGCTCCTGACGCTCCTTCTCCGTCGACTCGGTGTCGAACAAACCAGCCTGTGCACACACAGTGACACACAACACAACAAAACATGTAATGGGAGGTATGTGGTTGTGGGATGGATGTCATCCATGGGTACCTGTATGATTTTCTCGTCGATGTCTAGTTTGTGTTGTGCCTTGAGCAGCACCAGCTCCTCGACGGGCGACAACGTGATCAAACGATACACCCTACACACACACACACACACACAGACAGAGAGAGAGAGAGAGACAGGACATTGTCATGAGCGGTGTGGCGTCGTGCAGTCGTTGGCGTCAGGTCACGTACCTGACTTCTTTGGTTTGTCCGACTCTGTGGGCTCTGTTTTGTGCCTGCAGGTCCTGCTGGGGGTTGAAGTCGCTGTCGAACAGTATCACCGTGTCGGCCGCCTGCAGGTTCAACCCCAGGCCACCAGCACTGCAACACACACACACACACACACAACCGGGCAGAAGCATGAGCGTAAGATGATTGATGGCGATGTGTGGGTGCAGGAAGGCCGTCACCTTACCGTGTTGAGAGCATGAAGATCTTCTTGTTCGACTCGGCACGGTTGAACTCCTCCATGCGCTCCTTTCTGCAGCATCGGACCAACCAACCACCCAAGAAGGCCCACACGTGAGTGGGCGTCTCTCTGTCTGTGTGTGTATGGCGAGTGAGCGCTTTCTGTGTACCGCTCGTCGACGTTGACGCCACCGTCGAGTCGGAGGAAGTCGATGGTGCGCCACTCGAGGTAGTCGGCCAGGATGTCCATCAGCCGGGTCATCTGGCAGAATATCAACACCTTGTGGTCGAACCGGAGCAGCTTGGGCAGCAAACTGACGGACAATGGACACACACAAGACACACAAGACACAGACACTTAGAAACAGACGCATTTGGGGTGAGGGTGGAGCTGTGGGTGTGGGTGCGGACCGGTCGAGGACTTCGAATTTGCCTGAGACTCTGTAGAGGTCTCTGTTGAGGGTGTACTCCTCGACAAAGAGGTAGGGGTGGTTGACGATCTTGCGCAGCTGCATCAGGTGGTTCTGCAAACTCTTGTTGGTCACACGGCCAGACGAGTCGACAGTCCTGCACACACACACACATGGATGGCTGGATGGATGGATGGATGAGGGGGTCGCCTCGCCCGCTCCCTGACTGACCTGAGTGCTCTGTTTTCGATTTGTTTGTAGACGATTTTCTGCCATTCGCTGAGCTCGACACGTATGACGTACTCCTGCTTGTCGGGCAGCTCCTCCAACACATCCTTCTTGATCCGACGCAGCAGAAACGGACGCAACACCTGCACACACCCAAACACAATACACACACCAACACACACACACATGGGTGACCATGTGAGAGTGCGTGTGGTGACGTGCTGAAATACCGAGTGCAGTCTGTTGATGATGAGCAGCTGCTCCTCCTCTGTGAGTGCGGCCTCCTGCTCCTGAGACGGCAGCTGCGAAAACGGCTCGTTGAACCACCTGCACACACACAGCCACCGCACGAGTGTGTTGGTGGGCGAGTGGTTTGGTGGTTTGGTGGTGCGTGCCTTTCGAAGTCGTCTGCCCTCTGGAAGATCTTCGGCAGCAGAAAGTTGAGCAAACTCCACAACTCAGTCAAATTGTTCTGATCGGTAGGCCAACGAACGAGCGAATGGATGGATGGATGGATGGCACAAGCAGTCTTCCTGTGTGTGCCTCCCTCCCTCCTACCTGTAGTGGTGTGCCGGTGAGCAGCAGTCTGTGAGTCGACTCGAAGTCCTGCATGTTGACGTGGAACTTGGACTTGGCGCTCTTCATCCGGTGGCCCTCGTCCACAACGATGTGCTGTGGACGGACGGATGTGTCAACACACACGCGCATGAGGGCGTTGCATGCTATGTGACAGAGTGATGTGTGTGCAGCCACCGACCCTCCATCTCTGTTTGGCGAGTGTGGCCCTCTCCCGGATGACGTATTCGGGCGTGGTGAGGCAGACGTTGAAGCGGCCCGTCTTGAGCACACCCTTCGACTGCAGACGCTCGTCCTTGGAACCCTGATTCATTGATTCATTGATTGATCAACCAAAGAGACAGACGAAGATCCGTCTGTGTGTGCCTGTTGTGTGTGGTGTGTGGTGTGGTGTGGTGTGTGTGTCTGACTTTGAATGCGACGCATCCGAGTGCGGGGCACCTACACGGCATACTCGGTAGGCACATACGCATACGAGCCACATTGACGAAGGCTCCTTGTTTACTTCTCTCTCTCTCTCTCTCTCTCTCTCTGTGTGTGTGTGTGTGTATTGTGTTGGGCACCATTTGCGGAACTCGGCCTCCCAGTTGGGAATCGTCGACAGAGGCGCCACGACCAAATGCGGACCTGATGACCCCACACGCACACACCACAGAGGAAGGAGCCGACGTGTGTGCAGGTGACGTGGATGGAGAGAGAGTCTTTGTGCGTGTCTGTGTGTGTGAGACTGACCGGGGTCGCTCTTGTATTCTCGAAGGTACGCAAAGAGTGCGATGGTTTGGACGGTCTTGCCTGCAGTGCACACCACAACACAACACACACAGGGAGGGAGACCGATAGCGATCGATGGACACTGCTTGGTGAGTGGTTCAGTTCAGTGGCCTCACCAAGTCCCATCTCGTCAGCTGTCGTGATATATGTGCAGCCAGGCAGACAGGGAGAGAAAGCACAACACAACACAGACAGAGAGACAAAGCGGGAGCCTTCATCGCTGTGGTCGGTATACGTCTGTGTGAGAGTACCGAGTATGCCGTGTAGGTTGTTGTTGTAGAGCGACACCATCCACTCCAGCCCCGTCAACTGATACGGCAGCAACGTACCGCCTACACACAACACCACACACAACACCATACGCAACACCACACACCCCTTTTCTGTCTGCCTGCTGTTCAGCCATGATATATGTATCATTACCAACGAGAATCGACGGCTGCGTGACGGTCTCGCGAATGGTGTGCGACAGCTGATAGTACACGTCCCTCGTCAACCCACCGCCACCCACAGCACCAGATGAAGACGCACCCTGCTCCCTCACACCATCGTCGCCACCACCACCGCCGCCATCGCCCTCGACATCCATCGGCTGCGCGCCGTCGACATCGACATCGACTTCACCGCCCTCGTGCTGCTGCTGCTGCTGCTGCTGCGCATGCTCGTCGTCCTCAGCAGCAGGGGCTGGGGGCATCGGCGCGTCAGCGTCTGTGTCGGATGGTGCTGCGGGATGCTCCAATGGTGCGGGGGGCGCTGCAGCGGGGCCGTCATCCATCTGCAGGGGGGACATGGACACCAGCACACATGGGTGGTGTGGGTGGGTGTGGTGTGGTAGCGTTACGCTTGCGGAGCTCATGCCTTCGTGCTGCATCTCCTGCATGCTCATCATGTCGTCCGACTCACCAACACCTCCTGCTGCTGCGGCTGCTGCCGACGATGACGATGCACCACTACCCACACACGACAGAAACCAACATAGAACGACATGAAGGGTCGTGTCAAGTGTGCTTACGCGGCCCCTCTGCCAGTTTTGCGTTGTACGTCGACTCTCGCGCCCATGTCTTTGAGGAAGTTGTCGGTCTGGTCGAGGAGCTCCTGCAGCCGGCGGTTCTTGGTCTGGCGCACCAACGATATGTACTCCTCCAAGTTGTTGGCCTTCAACGCACGCAAACTGAACAGGCCAAACCACAGCACCAGACGACACGACAGATGCACACGAGATAAAGAGGCCTGCTGTTGGCTGATGTGTGTGTGTGGTGGGTACCGGTTCTTCTCGGCTTGCTCCTGCAGAGCGGCCTTGCGCAACAGGACTGCATCTGCAACGATAATGAAAGAGAGAGAGAGAGAGATGGGAGAGGGGGGTGGGTGCAGACAGGTGGGCAAGTGGCTGGCTGGCTGGCTGGCTGGGTGGGTGGGTGGGTGGCCTACCGATGTACTGTTTGCACGATCTGGCGAGTGTGGTCTGCCGGGCCTGCTTGGACTCCCACTCCTTGCGCAACGACAGGTAATGCTGCACACACATTCACAAAACAGCACCGTCACGCATCATCTCCCCTCCCCTCCCAGCCCTCTCCATCTCTGTCTGTCTGTCTGTCTGCCTGTCTGTCTGCATGCCCACCGATGGCATCTGTGCGACGACCGTGCGGTATCTGATCTGCTGCAGGTCCTCTGGCTTGCTCCGCAGCGTCTCGTACGCACGGGACAACACGTCGTCAAACGTCCTGACGAGTGGTGGCAAGGAGGAATGGCACACCAACACAACACAACACGTGTCTGAGGAGCTGCCTTCGGCCTGACTGACTGACTGACCTCTTGGCTTGAGCCCTGCCGATGGGCTGCAGCGGCGGCCTGACGAGCGGCTCCACCCCCGAAGAGGTCTCCTTGTCGCGCACACTGGCGTCGCCCCAGCTGGCCGGCAGCTCCTCGCCCGACTCGACCCTCTCGCGCACCAACTGACACACAATCCACAGACATGATCATGGTCACGATGACAGACACATGGGGTGGGTGTGGTGTCTGTGGGCAGTGTGCAGTGCCCGGCGCACCTACCTTGTTTCTGTACATGACTTGCAGGTCTCTGAGGTGCAGTTTGCGTCGCTCGAAGGCCATCATCTTGCGCGTCTCGGGCGTCCACACCACACGCTCCTGCAACTCAAGCGCCGAACCCGACGGAGGCAGGCTCAGCATGTCACTGACACACACACCGACACACACAACACACAGACAGACAGACAGACGTGCAAGATTCCGGTGGATGGATCTCTCTGTGTGTGTGTCTCACTTGATGAGATGCAGCCGGCTCTCGAATCGCTTCGAGCCGCTCTGCGACCGGCCGTCACCCTGACACACCACACCAAACAAACAAACAATGAATCTCTCCCCACAAGAGGCCGGCCATGAGTGAGTGGCGTTTGGTGACCTGTGTGGCTGCGTGTAGTTTGTTGGCGATGATCTCTCTGTCCTCATCAGACAGCACGGCACACACCTGCAAGAGGTCGTCCAGGGCGGGGCAGAAGCCGCGCGAGGCGTACGCCAGGCAGGCCTTCGCGCGACACGCCAGCTGAAACAACTCGGACTCGGAGAACACAATGTCGTCATCCTCCTGGGAGAGAACAAACGAATCGCACAGACAGCAGCAGATGGGATGAATGAGCTGCAGGCGATGCGTCAGTTGTTGGTTTCGGTTTGGCTGACTTTCATTTTGACGTTTTGGTCCAGGAAGGCCTCTGCGGCCGTCCGCTTGGCTCCCCTGTCCGCCATCGCCGCCAAATCACCAAGGACAAAAGCAAGCTCAAGAACGAAGGCAGGGCCTGGGTTTGAGGTTTGAGGTTCTTGGCAAGGCCAAGAAGGGTGACGGCTGCGTGTGAAGACCGCAACTCATCACTCATAGTGTAGTCGCCGGCCTCTCCGTGTTGCTGAGAAGGACGGCAGGTCCGAGAGAATCGCTCATAGCTGTCTGTCTGTCTGTTTGGCGCATTCACGCCGACCGACAGACGGAGCCGCCTCACCGACGTGACTCGACGAGAGAACTAAGGTGAGCACGACAATGGCCGCAGCCACTCATCACGATGGTGTAAGTTGCTCCGGCTCGCTGTGCCTGTGCCTGTGTGTGTGTGTTTGCTGCAGTCATGTCGATGAGTGACGAGGGTGGCGCGCCGCCCAAACGGCCCCGCACACAGGGAGGAGAGGAAATGACCGCATCTGATAGCAAATCGGTGGGGCAACTGACTGGCAGAAGAGCACTCGTGGTCACATCACCCCTGTCTGTCTGTTTGTCTGTCTGTTTGTTGTGGTTCAGTCCATCGCTGAGGGTATGGCTCAGCTGGAGGACCGCATCGCGTCACTTCACCAACACATACAACAGGTGACCCACACGTCAGAGGGCTCACTGTGACGTGACGCCATCCGTCCAGTGGGCTCTCACTCTCTGTGTTGCCATCGGCTGTTTGCGTGTCTGTCAGGCCACTCGCGAGGCTGCCGATGTGCAGGAGCTCTTCAACACGACAGCCGCAGCACAGGTCAACCACACACAAACACCCCACACAATGAGGCCATCACAACTCTCCCACTGTGTGTCTGTGTGCTGTTGTGCAGACGCCATTTCTCGCCCAGAAGTGGCCTGGCGTGTTGTCGGCTCTCTCGTCGGCTGCCGAGGGTCTGCGTGGGATCGGTGAGGGCGTCAAGGGCACCTGCCGGCCGATGGGCTGGGCTAAGCCGCCGCCACCCAGACACTTGGGCGACGACCTGTCGGCCGACGTGTGGCGGGGGGACATCTACCCGATGCTGTCTGTGTGTGAGGCCGTCTGCTCGGCCCGCCCCACCAGCAAGGCACACGGCAGCCAACTCGTCGATGAGGCCTTCATGCTCAAGCGCATCGACCAGGACCTCAAGAAACACTCACTCACCGGACTCGTCGATGTCGAGCGCCCCACCCCTCCCACAGCCACAGCCACAGCCACAGCCACAGCAGCAGACACCGACCCCCCCGGTGGCCCCCCGACAGACCCACAGCCGGCCAGCGATGCCGTCCGGCGGTTTCGCTATCTGTCGGCGTCCGCCTATGCACTGGAGCGGGGCGGGGCGGTGTGGCAGCAGATGACCGACTTCATCCACCTGGCGCACAAGTACAAGCTCATCAAGACACTGCCCCTGCGGCTGTCGGCTAATTCGCTGCCCACCGCTGCAGCATTTGACGAGCTGCCTCTCGCCCTGGCCGTCTACAAGACATTCGGCCGTTTGCTCAGCTACAAGGGTGATAGCCTGGCGCTGGAGCGGGTGGAGGAGGAGATGGAGGAGCAGGAGGACGGCGAGGAGATGGAGGACAGCGATGAGGAGGAGCAGGAGGGTGAGGGCGACGATGCCATGGGCGATGGGGGCGAGCAGGATGACGAACAAGGTGACGACATCGACCAGCAGCAGCAAGAGGGTGCAGGGGGCGATGGGTCAGGAGGGCAGCCGGGCGATGGGAGTGCTGGGGGCGTGACGAGACAGCGCTATAGGATCGGTGCGGAGTACTTCACGACCGTCCCTCTTTCTGATTTGCCCCCGAACCACCCCTACCGCAGCGGATACAAGGACAGCGATCCCGTCATCCGCAGTGGGGGCTGTCTCTTCCCATCATTCACGGCATTCCTCAAGGGGACGGTCCTGATGGAGTGGTGTGACCAAGAGGGGGTGGCGCAGAAGCTGGTGGCTGGCGCTAGTGTCGGTCGTGACGACAGCCGCTATCGGTCTCTGCTGACGGCACCGACCATCGGGGGCGGTGAGACCATCGACTTCATCAATGAGCATCCACCCCAGGGATATGACGGCCGCGAGCGACTCATCATCGTCAAGGGCACCACAACGACCGACACCATTGTGGCCTACCTGTGGCTGAGCTATGGCGACATCAGCCTCTTGACGACCGAGGCGGCGACAGAGGGCAACAGTGACATCGAACGCTATCCCATTGCTGTGAATGCCGCCAGACGAGTGCTGGTCAAGTACGGGCTCGAGAGGACAGTGCTTGCATAGACGGCTTAGCTGACGACAGCACACTGGTGAGGAGGAAAGAGAGTAGGCGGGGGAGAGAGCAGGCGTGGTAATGCGATGGATCTCCTCATTCCTCGTGGGGTGGTGTGCTGCATTTGTTGATTGATGTTCTTCAGCTCAAGTGTCGCTGCGATAGGGGTGAGAGACAAAATAGCGTGACCTTCCTTATTTGATGAACTTATGTCTTATGTGGTGTGCTGCTTTTTTTGATTGATGCGGTGTAGGTAGGCGGCGGATCGATCGTAGCGAACTGATTGGCTGACGGACTGACAAATGTGATGTAGCCGGTGATGAGTGTTGACATGCGTGTACCTATCTGCCCAGCTGCCCGTGAGTGACTCTTGATGCGTGACTTTCATCTTCCTTTATGGAGCATTCATTGACCAAAGAAAGAAAGGCCAAAAACGTCGTGCAATCAACCGTCGTCGACCAACCATACATCCCTCCCTCCCTCCCCCCCTCCCTCTCGGTTGTCATACGCTACCACTCAACCAACCAATCAACCAATACATTCACCAAAATCGGCCCCTCGGCAGCGGCTGGCTCTCACCCACCGAGCCCATCTCTCTCTCCCTCTCCCCCGTCGCTCACATGATGGCACAGTCGCGTTTCTTCTTGCCTCCAGAGTAGTCGTGGTGCCTGCCCAGGAAACGACCTGGGCCGTTCGGACGACCGCCGCCACCCACGGGAGCCTGCACACACACGGACACGCACGGACGCGGCAGAAATGAGCGATGGGCCGCCCCATGGATGCGCTCGCTCGGCCTCGTACCGATTGTGGTCTCTGCATCTGAGCCCTCTCAGCTTGGGCACGACGCTCCTGAGACACAGCCCGCAAGGACAACCAGACAGCCACAATGAGCATCACACCACCAACAACACACCAACACACACACACCCAGTACGGGTACCTCTTCCATCTGCAGATGCAGCGCAAAGGCCAGGTCGCCGTCGGTCGACCCGTCAGTCACGGCATGCGACCCCTGACCCGCCCCAACAGACGACCCAGCAGCAGCAGGTGGGATGGGCGATGGCCTGGGGACAATCTGCTGAGGCGCCGTGACGGTGATGGGTCCCTGGAGGGGAGCAAAACCCGGCTGAGGCCGGAGGCCGACTGGCACGCCCATTGTCACGGGATGGGCGGGCGGTGGGCGGGGCTGCGACGAGCGGCCGGGGCGGGGCTGCCATGCAACTCCCCCACCATACGAGGTGGACTGAGGCTGAGGAGCCACCGATGATGGGACGGGGACGGAGGGGTGAGGAGGGAGCGTCGGGGGAAGGGGGTGAGCCGGGGCGGCGGCTGCCGCTGCTGCTGCTGCTGCCGAGACTGGCGTGTTGACTCTGCCGTATTTCGTTGACTGCAGGGACATGCACAGACAGGCACGGAGGAAGGATGAATGGAAGGGCCGGATCTCTCGGCTATGGAGGGATGGATGACCTGGAAGTTGGAATTGACGAAGACGGTGTCGCCCCCGATGTCGTTGAGCTTCTCCCACACCACCTCGGGGATGTCGCGGTAGCCCTCGTCCGTCACCAAACTGTACAGCGTCTGGTCAAGCTTGAAAACTGTCGCAAAATGGTTGTTTCCTGAACACGCACACACAACCACGACACGTTCATTCTCTCCCCCATTCCTTCAGATGTATGTGTGATCTGGGTGCTTACGAAAGAAGACGCACAGCTGCCTTTCCCTGACGGTGCCGTGCAGTGCCTCCAGCCCCTCATAGGTCATCTGTGCGGCCGTGTTCTCCAGGAAGGCCTGGATGATCTCACCCTCCTCCATCGCCTGATGGATCTCGCGCATCGAAGGGCCAGGGGCGCCTCCGCCCCCACCGCCCCCAGCACTGCCCCCGCTCCCTCTTGCAGAGCTCGATCGGCCGCCTCCCCTGGTGGGGCTGAGACTCCTCGACCCGGCTCGCGGCCTTCCACTGCCGCTCCCGGCAGCAGCTGCTGCTGATGGGCTGCTCGTCGATGCGGACACCCCCCTGCCAACCCGCGATGAGCGCATACTCGCGCCGCCCAGTGCGGGCGAGCTGCCCGGCTCCCCCTCGCCCTCATGCTCGCCCTCTGGCTCCTCGCTTGTCGTCGGCGGTGCGTCGCTGGCGGCCCTCTCGGGCACATCCACATTGGGGAAGGCCGCACACGCGACGGGGGAGGGTGCGAGGGATGGGGCGGTTTTGGGGCTGCACTCGCCCGCCTCGTTGGCCTCCTGGAGAGCCATCCGCCGGGCCGACGAGGCCATGTCGTCCTCGGCTGGTGCGGAGAGGGAGAGACTGGCGAGAGAAGGGCCCGCCACTCGCCGTGAGGAGCCGCCGCCGTCCTCCTCTGCCCTGGGGTACGCCGATGATGTGGCGGACGGGGTGGCTGCTGCTGCCGATGCGGGCAGGCTAAACTGGTCGTCACGGTCGCGGAGACTGTTGACGTCCAGATCTCGCTCGCCCTCAGGGTTGGGGAGGTTGCCTGTCTCCTGGTCAACACACGTGCTGCAGACAGACATAAACAAGATGCATAGACAGACGTGTGCAGGGAGGAAAGGCGATACACTTCTAGGTGTCATATCGATCCGTACCTGCTGTCTGCAGCAGTGGAGCCGTTGCCCGTCGACTGGGCGTCGAATCGCGGGCTGCCCGGCAGCGGCTGACCGTCCTCACTCGCACGGCTACGATGCGTCCGGCCGGCCGGGCTGCCACCGCCCAGAGATGCACCCGACCCAGGAGCGGCAGCAGCAGCAGCAGCTGCAGCAGCAGCCGAGCCAGCAGAAGCCGAAGCAGAGGCAGATGCAGCAGCCGGTGGCTGGCTGTCGGCAGGGGAGAGGTTGTCGAGGTCGAAGGATCCTCTGAATATGCGGGACTGGAGGTCCCTGTATGTGATGAGCCGCTCGATGAGCTGGTTGTAGCTCAGGCTCGACACCACTTGGTACGTGGTGTGGTCCTGGGGAGAGCAGATCCAGCCGTGCACCAGCTGAAAGACACATCAGAGACAACCACAGCCACAGGATGCATCGAGCAGATGAGCCATCGTGTTTTTTGTAGCCGCCGGCTGGGAGACCTACCGTGCAATCGAGCATGTCAAAGACGCTCAGCTCGGTGGTGTACTCGAACGCCATGCAGTCGGTGAACCTCACGTTGACGTCGAGCCCCACGTTGAGCCTTGGTAGTATGGTGATGACGTCGCTGATGAGCTGCTGGAAGTTGGCGTCGGTGGCGGCATTGGAGGCCGACCGCGGGTTGGTGTCGAGCAGCACGTTGCTGACCTGCTGCACCAGCGCGTCAAATGTGACCTCCTTGGTCCCGTCGGGGTACTGGAGACGATTTCGCAGCAGCAGAATGTTCGCTATCGCCAGCAGCGGACCTGGTGCGACACAGGCAGACAGACAGGGACGACGTGAGTGTGTGTGTGACAGAGTTGCGCGTGTGTGTGTCTGTCTGCCTTTTGCGTGTGGTCTTACATGGTCCGTTCTCTGCCTGCATCAGGATGGGCGTCTTCCTGCCCAGGAACTCTATCCATTTGGTGCGGTACGCCTTCGCCGTCATCCTTGTGTCTGAGGAGAAAGGAGACGTCGGAGCGATTAAGATGATGAAAACCTCACACGAGGAGAGCAAACACGCAGCGTCATCCTCCTCCAAAATGCTGGTGGCTTCTCTACCCTTTCTCCAATGCGATCTCGCAAGCTCGCAGAGAATCCCCTTGAGGAGCAAATCAAACCTTTGGAGGCCGGCAGCAGCGCCACAAGGACCACAGAAGGCCACTGAGAGTTGCTGGATACTCAGCAGCGTAATCTCGTCGACATCTCCTTCCGGCCGCTGCAGGTGAACGGAACGGACACACCTCCTGCAAACGCCAAAGCGTTGCAACGCCTCCTCTGTGTTTGATCTGCACATGCAGATCTCGCCCGAGCCCGATCAACAATGCCATTGTGAGCAGCACACGACGGGCCTGGGAGTGCTTCGTGCGCTCTTGTTCCATCCATGTATTGCCTCTGTCTGTCTGTGTGTGTGTGTTCTGTGTTTGTGTGACTGCAGTGATTTCGTGTACATATGGTGGCACCACATGCGCGTGGGGTCTCGCCACCAGGTCCGCGTGCACAAGGGATTCCGGCCACAGAAGTTCGAACACATCGGACAAGCCATCAACTTCGTCAGGTCGGTCACCACACCTGACCGACACACACACAGCGGCTGTACAGACGTGTCATTCATTTGAATGACTCTCCCTCCCTCCCTCCTCTGTGTGTGTGTCTGTCATCGGTGGATGTATGCAGGACGACTCGCACCAACAAGTTGTGGCCGGTGAATGTGTGTCGGCCCATCGACAGGGAGGAGTGGGGCACACGGCCGGGCGACTACATTTTGCAGGTCGAGAAGGGCGACATCAAGCCGACGGAGGAGGAGATACAGAAGCTGGAGAAGTTCTTTGGCGTGCCACTCAGGCGGAAGAAGAAAAAGAGGGAGCCTGGCAAGTGGCTCAGACCTATATGACAGACATGCATGAGATACGCGTGATGCACCTACTGATTGGTGTGTTTTGGGTTTCTTGTACAGTAGTCAGTCAGTCAGTCAGTCGTGGCCATGCGGGGAGACTCTGGGTGTGTGGGGGTACGTGTCTTCTCGGCTTTCGGCTGTGTGTGCCGTGCGGATGTCTGCCGCGTGGTGTGAGTGGATGATGGACACACTACTTGTAAGGGACACATCACATTGATCTCAGTGTGTCATTTCAGTTCAGACACATGCAGCCAGTGATCCGATCGATGAGCCAGCCTGCCTGCCTGCCTGCCTGCATGTCTCTATACGGGTCGACAAATATAAAATGTAGACACCGATATGAATATGTGTCAATCAGCCAGAGACAGACAGATATCATCAGAGCACCCCGCAAAACACGCACAGTTCTTCTCGCTTCAGACACAAACAGACACCACAGCCGCAGCCAGCCACCCACCGGCCCTTTCCCGCCCTCCCCCTCCCCCCTCCCCCCTCCCACACACAGACAAACAGACAGGCAGCCACCCCTCCTCTCCCCCCTGCCCCTCCCCCTCCTACAGACAGACCGACTCAGGGGCTGGCCGCCTGATAGTTCACAGCGAAAGCACGTCTGTGTGAGAGGCACTATACGTGTCCTGCCTCACCATGTTGTTGTTGTTGTTGTTGATGTTGTTGAAAATGTCCCTGAACACCGCCAGTTTGGCATCTGCCAACATCCCTTGAGTCTCCTCGTCGGGGTTGACGGCATGGTTTCTGCTGCCTTGTTGCTGAGGGCTTTGGTGATTGACGGCTCGTGGTACCGGATCGATGCCTTGTAGGTCGAGCCGGGTTTTCAGCCGCGTTGCCTCCTCCTCCAGTACCCTCAGAGGAGCCTTGTGCGGTCAAATGGAATGCCGTGGCCGTTCGCGCTGTTGCGGCCTGAAACACACACGCATGGAGCAAATCATCCAACGAAAAACGCCTTCTTCTCTCAAGTCTTCTTGCCCTCAGGAGCTGGCGGAGGGGATGCGGAACACAGATCGGGCTTCCCGAAAGGAGGCGTTTTGTGAGATGGGAGGCGCGCAGATCAGGCTCTAACGAGATGTCATCCGGATGAGCTCTGAACGACAGGAGAGAAAGGATCAATCCGAGACAGGAGCCCGGCTTCTTGTTCGTTCCTCACCCGCCCCGAGACGGCTTGGTGGGCGTCTTAATCTCTCCCGGCTCAGTGACAACACGATACTGATCTTTCTACATCTCACACGAGGCACGCAACACGAACAACAACAGATCACAGCATGCGGAAAAGCCTTTTCGTCTTACTTATTCGAGGTATCCACTTTTGTTGAGCTTGATTTGTCTCCGTCCCGTGTTTCGGCAAACCAAGAGTGTTCCAAAGCCTCTCCCGCCGACCTGCCGCGACTATATGACAATCCGCTTGTACCCATCATACTCTTCTTTGCTGCTGAAGGCGCTAGCATCGTAATCATCATTGTTGTCATACTCGTCTGCCGCGCCTTTGAAGGGCTCGTGCTTGGCGGTCTCTTTTGGGGGTCCTTCGCCAATAGAACTTTCTCCTTGTCCGATTTTCAAACGCAAAACCCTGCATGAGACAGCCACAGGTAGCCAGCACATGAGTTGTTAGCTCGTTTAATGACTACCCATGTATTAATTCCCACATTCTTTATCACGTTGATGCCCTGCGGCGCACATTCAAATCGAATGGGGCGTCACACTCGATAAGCATGTACGTGCAGACACAAATATGCACAACACACAACACAGACAAGTGAATAATACAGCACACAGCACACATGGCTGGAATTCCTATATCTTCCGCGTACAGCGCAATTCCACACGCCCACATATCGGATACCTTAAAGAATCGCGATTTGAAGCATTCAGGTGCCTGGTTGCACACACCAGAAAGCCATTTCAGCTCTCATTGTTGCGTAGGCCTTCATTTACCATGTAATCACGATTTCCCAGTCGCCCCGAGTCGCCCTAGTTTCCTTTTTTGACTGACGGGCAAGCTGAGCTCAAAATCGATCAAGACCCGCGTTTTCATGTCACTCACCTCGTTGGTATGGATGGTCAGGGTAGATGGGCGGCATGTTTGGGCGCCCCCTTCGGCAACTGCTTGACGGCCCTGTGCGTCACCAAAGGACGGGCAGAAGCATGTGTGTGTGTGTGTCCATGTCGCCCCTCGCTCTGTGTGTGTGTGTGTGTGTGTCCTTCCACCCGCTCCGGTTGCCAAATAGGAAATGGTCGTCGTGGCTGTATATGATCAGGTCTGGTCGGGCGTCCTTGGCGGGCGGGGCGTCCTTGGCGGGCTCCTCGGGTGCGGCGTCCTTCGGGGGATGCCAGTGCGGGAAGTCAGCACATGGCTCGCTATCTGGGAACAACTCACTGATGTCTTTGACCGTCCTGGGACGGTCTCTGAACAGGATATAGGTGCGCCTCTCACTCTGAGGGGAGAAACAGACGCGGAAAAAAAAGACATTAAATATGGTGCGGCTTACATATGGTGCGCATACCCGGTGCGCAGGAGAGAGAGAGAGAAGGGTGCAGCAGGCGCAGAGGATGCGGCTGCAGGGATGGCGACGAAGGGATATGGCAATTTGTGAAATAGCTATATATAGCACGAAAAAGGCGGCCGTCTCACATTTTCTCGCCAAATTCGCGTTTTTTGTCTTTCTCGTCCGTCGAGAAAGCTATCTCCACCCGACCCACGGCCCTGAGGAAGAGAGGAAGAAGAGGAAAAGGCGACAGGACAGGCGAGCTACGGCGTTCAAAAAAAATGAAGAATGTATAGTATGCATGCCGAGATGCATGCATGCAGGACATCGGGGGCCGTGGGCGTCTCACGTCACTTGCTTTCCGGATCCGTGCATTCCTATCCGTTTCATCATGACAATGACAATTTTCCAATCCTTCGCAGCTCTTTTGCTCTTCGCTGTGTGCCAATGCAAAGGCCACATACATCTCGGTGAGCTGGATGAATGATGCAGGGCTGCACGGAACAACATGCATGGCTTGAATCCCTCGTCAACGTTTTGTGCCTTAAAAAGGCAAACTAGAGAGAGGCGGCGCTGGGGGTGGCGGCACATGCATAGACCAGGATGAAGCGCTGGAGACATACCAGATCTACAGGCGATGCACAGGGACACAAGGCGAGGGGGAAAACGAAATCACTCGGACCTGCATTGTTGTCCATCCTGCATCATGGTCATGATGTTGGCAGACACAGGGAGATCTTGCGGCGAAGTGAACGTCGAGGCCGGCGAGACAGTCCAATGCCAGTGCGGCTACAACAAGGATGCCCGTTTTGGCTGTCAGGTAGGCAGGAGGAGCAAAAACAGCCACAACTGGGCCTCCTACGTGGCTTTCTTCTTCCTGCGTGAGCAGAGGATTCCGGACCTGAGCGAGAAGCCGTCGCAAACGGTTGAGACGCCGGCAGCGACGCAAGACAACGAGGCCCAGGAGAAAGTGCCCGCCGGCCCTGTCGAGGCAGAGGCAGAGGAGCGCGAGCACCCACGACGCCCGGCCAAGCCAAAAAGGAGAAGCCCCACTACCTCCAACCCACCAAGTCGTCGTTAGCGAAGGTGCAACAGGCCAAGAACAAGGGCCGGCGGGCTGAGGGGGAGTGGGGACCCCTACTTCTCGAAGTATGGGTCGCTGTCCCAGTGATTCATCGTTGCCTTCGAGGTGGCAACATGCACACATGCGTGCCACGTGGAGACACGATGCACATGAGAACGAAACAAGGCTGGAAAGCGCACTTTGCCTGAGATGATAGATAAAAGCCTAATGCGTGCTAGTTTAATCCGAATGAATGACTGCCTTGTTCGTGAGGGCGCTAGATGAGTGCTTTGTCTCGGACCGGTCTTCCCCTCAACACACATCCCACACACATGCCGCACATCGACGGACCGACACGGCAGGGAGGGAGGGAAAGTGCTCGCGAACTCGCAATGCACGGCAAACTTACTTTTCGACGGCTCTGAGAATGTGAGCCTTGGTCACTTGGATGCCTCCGCCCGTCACGAGCGCCTGGACGCACATCCAGGCGCCCGGGGTTCGCGAGTCGATAGCATAGTCCAGCGCCAGGTTGCCGTGATGATCCTGACGCAGACCAGAGACAACCATGTGCGGCCGGCCAGCCAACTTGTTCCGTCCATCCATGTGTATGTGTGCGTACCCGTATGGCGGGGTCGAAGTGCTCGATGAGGAACTGCACGATGTCGATGTTTTGTTGCGTTTCTGCTTTGGGCTATGAGGAGACTCTGACTTGACAGATGTGAAAGTTCTCTGTGCATCATGCGTATACGCAGCTAGCTGGCCACTTAGAAATTCAGACGTCCCTCTCGTTCACATCACTCCAGACAACCTGCACTGCATGCACTCATACCACACGTGTCCCCCTGACCGACCCTCCACTCTCTCTCTCTCTCTGCCCTTCACCTACCTGACTTACCATGCCGGTGAGCGAGCGAGTGGAGCCAATGACGATGGATGGATGGATGGATGGGGGATAGACACACACATCAGATCAGCGTGCATGCCGTCTGGTCTTTCTTCATAGCTATCATAGCTGTGCCTCTCTCTCAGCTGATCTCGTCTTACCCGCCACTTACCAATTCCAAGGGGAAGGAAAAAGACAGACAGACTCCGCCGCACCTGCCTGAAAAACCGCCTCTGGTGTGTTGAACACACAGAGGGATTGTGGGTGCGCAGGTCGGCGAGCCATCACAGTACACTCACACGCCCACACGCTCATTGTATTGGTTCGCCGTCCAGAAGTGTCAAATCCTCCCTCCCTCTTGATCCATCCCGTGTGTGTCCCCTCTCCTCTGTTCACGGCCAAATGGCCTCCCCAAGGAAATGCCTTCCGAGACACGTAGGATGTCTCGCCAAGCGTCATGTCGTGGACGCCACACGCACACACATACACACACAGACATAGACAGACGTACACTCATTCCCCAGTCACATGGACCTTCAAAAGATGCAGGCATGGAAACGGCGAGTCACAGTCATCATGCAGTCAATGTCAACCAGGGAGGTGAGTACCAATTAATCACGCACATGAATGCATGGATCCATGCACCAACCAAACCACAGCCCACGGCAAACAGGTGTAGGTGTATCCGTGGGCCACCAGGATCGGTGCACCCGTCGGTCAGTCATCCTCGCGACGCCTCTTGTCCCTGCGTGTCGATGAGAGAACAACAGGCGGGCAATATGAAGAAGCTGAAGGATAAGGTGTTTGTGTGCTCTCCATGTCACTACCTGTCGCTGCGGTAGTAGTCGCGGTCATCATCCCTGCACCCATACATTCACACACACCAACACAACACAACACACCACAACACCCCACCATAGCCAAGAATTCTCTACAGAGATCCCCAACGCTTTGTCTGTCTGTCTGTGTCGGTGTGTGAATACATGGACATCTTGGCAATTGATTGCCCACCTGTCTCTCTTTCTGTCCCGCCTGTCGTCGCGTCTGTCATGCGACCGCGACCTGAACACACAGACGCAAGCAGAAGAGCAGACGGACAGAGAGCATCGACAACCAACACAGTAGAGAGCAGGGCCCGGGCCCTCTGCCATCCCTCCCCAGGTCGTCTCACGGCTCACTCACCTCTCTCTGTCCCTGTGGCTGTCCCTGTGGCTGTCGTATTTGTTGCGGTCGTCCTTGCCCGAGTAACGGTCAGAACGGTGCCCATAGCTGTCGCGCTGATCCCTTTCGCCACCTGCTGGCAGGAGGGAACGAAGCATATGCACGGTGAGTCGCATCAGTGCACACGTATGTGAGTATGTTCTGTGCTTGCCATTTCTCTCGCGATCGCGCGGCGCCCTCTCGTAGTTGCGATCCCTGAAGCACACATGACATGAGTGAGGGACGAGCGTGCGTGTGGTGAGTGGGCGTGTCTGTCTGTCTGTCTGTCTTACTTTCCGCGGTCGCGGTCTGCATAGCCGCTCCCTCCGCCACGATATGAGTGGCCTCCACCACGATATGAGTCACCTCCGCCGCCACGATAGGACCTCTCGCCATCGCTACACACACGCACATACAAAGGCACATGCATGTCCACAGAGACAAGAGATCTATGTAACGCCATGCCACCCACCCATCTCCCTCGCTGCATCCCCTTCTCACCGTTGCTGTGTGCCTCCCCTGGTGTCCTGTCGCCTGTCTCCCCCCCTCCCCCCGGCCACCACAGGCGTCTTGGGTTTGGGCGGCACACTGCCCCTCGGCGGGCCTCTCCCCCCACCCAGCCGCCTGGGCAGCCATCCCTCCACGGTCCTGCCCCTCTCGACGTCCACACACACCCTCCGCCCGTCGATCTTGGTGCCGTCGGCGTGCTTGTATGCGTTCTTCATGTCACGCTCGCTCTCGAACTCGATGAAGCAGTAGCCCCTGAACTTGCCGTCGAGGTCCTTGACCATGCGCACCTTCTTGATGGGGCCGAACTTCTCGAACTCCTTGCGGATGGTCTTGCTGTCGGCTCCGTAGCTGATGCGCGAGACGAAGAGGGTGCGGAAGGGGTCGCCTGCGGCGCTGTCGTCTCCGTTGGGGTCGTACTCCTCGATGAGCTGCTTGAGCTCCTCGGCGTGCTGGGCCGCCTTCTCCTTCTTGCGACGCGCCTGACGTTGCTTGGGCGTCTCAACTGATGGACGACACACAACACACGACACAAACACACAGAGAGAGATGCAATCAGCCAACCACCAACGCCATCTGAGTGCGTGTGCGTGTGCATGTGGTGACTCACAAGGTGGTCGTGCGGGAGGTTCGTCGTTGTCGGTGAACTTTTCGACGAACTCTGCTGCGCCGCTGATGGGCGGCATCTTGCGCTTCTGGACAGGCTTGAGGTGCTCCAGCGGCGGGCGGGCGGCGAAGAGCGCCAGCATGTGCGGAGGCATCCCTACTGCCGACATACTGACTGGTCACAACTGATGGGAGGGAGGGATGCACTCGGTCAAGTCAGGCAGGAGGGCAGGCGAGAGCTCGGATGCAACTCGCTTACACAAACAAGCGGGAGATCGACGATGCCGCTCGACGGCCCACCACGAGCGTAAGCATCTCTTCTCTGCTCCTTTGCTTTGCCTCTCCCATTGCTTCAAGCTCGCAAAAAAGCTCGCACCGCGCAGCGGAGAGAGAGGGGAGGAAACAAGTTGGAGTTGAGTGCAAGTTGAGTGCGGCAAGCAACGCCCAGTGAGCATCCATCCATCATGGCGCTGGTGGGTGCGTTCGGCGTCGGGGTGCTTGCGGGGACCTTGTACGATTCGTGGCGAGGGAAGCGGTCCAACGTCGTCCTCGGGCCCATCTTCCGACCGCAGCCCTCGTCCGAGGCCGCCAGCCAGGAGGCCACAGTCCCCTCGTGGCGGGAGCTGTCGGTGCTGGTGCGCGACAACCCCCGCGAGGCTGCCAGCCGTGTGTCGAGGGCACTGGGGCTGCCCGTGACGCAGTTCCTGGCAGCAGTGAGAACGGAGCTCGATGTGATAGCGCCGGGACTCGCCAATGTGGCCGCAGCCACCTCACTCGGTGAGCTGAGCTGTGACCTTACACACATCAGTACAAGTGTGCCCTGTCTGTCTGTCTGTCTATATGTCAGGCGGGTTGGCCTTTTTCACGATGGAGCGTTCGACCCAGCTGTGTAGCTATGCGCTGGGCATCGGGTCGCACATGACGGGCACCGGCTTCTTCATGGGCTGCGGCGGCCTACTGGCGTCAGGCGCCACAGCCGGGTACCTGGTGCGTGAGGGCAAGTACTCGCCCGAGCCGGCCATCGCCATGGTGCAGGCCACCATGGACGGCGTGGGGGCATCCATGGTGTATTACCTCATGGGGGGGTCGTGGCGCACCCTGCTCCCCAACTCGCTGCTCTTCGCCGGCTGCTTCGCCCCTCGGTCATTCCGGTACCCCCGCAAGGGCCGCCACGTGAGCCCCTCACACACGAGCGGCCATCGGTCGGTGGCCCCCGCCATCCAGTCGCTGGGCAGTGTGTGGGGATGTCACTCGTGCGGCACGTATACTGGTCCCTTTGTGGCGGACCACTGCCCGCCCACGGCCCTGGTGGAGCGTGCCAGGGACCGGCTGTGGACGCGGTACATGATCGGCGTGCCGAGCCAGCAGCTGCTGCCGCAGTGTTCCAGGTGCAGCGCGCGGCAGGGCGAGGTCGTCAAGGACATGATGAGCCAGCCAAACATGCCCCTCATGCAGTGGGTGCAGAGCCCACCCAGAAGGGCCCTCATGACTCACTACTTCTCCGTCAGGTCAGAGACACACAGCCAGCCAGCCAGCCAGCCAGCAAGGCAGCCAATACCACACGGATTCATTCATTTCCCTCTCCACTTGCCGACACCTACCTATATGTTCAGGCGTCACGACTTGGCCGGTTTCGCCTGGGCTGTGGCGGCCTACACCCACCACCACGCCACGCGCAACCTGCCCACCCAGGGCGACATGGACACTCTGCAGAGCCGCAGGCCGACCAGGTCAGGGGAGGGCGACCGGGACATGCTCCTGATGGACCGGCTGGCGGAGAGGCTCAAGGTCGTGCCGTTCGTGCCGCAGTCATGGGGGCTGCAGCAGTAGATAGATAGATGGGGATGGGTGGGAATGTATTCTGCTGTGATGCCGCGCCCGCTTTTTGCTGCTCGTGACGCGATGGTGGCGTGTAGCTTGGTTTGCATGTCGCGACTTCGAATTTGTCAACAGAAAGACACACGAGTGCACTCGTCGAATGGTATGTGTCGTCGATACAGAGGCATGATACATTAAACCGACACACATCACGCCAGCAGAGGGTCGAGCTGTGAACACGAAGCAATGCAGCACATCGTGACACCCGCCAGCCGTCAGTCACTCATTCATCACATCAGACCAACAGCCACCCGGCTAGTCAGGCAGTCGGGTATACACCGTCGACCAGCTATGTCGCCCCCTCCCAGAGAGATGCGCTATGATCGACCCCCCACTCCCCTCATCAGCGGCACTAATCCGCCCCGCTGCCCCGCCAACAGAGTGATGCGACACCTGCAGACATTGTTCCAC
>CDMY01000055.1:71815-90192 GCA_001179505.1 Vitrella brassicaformis
CACACAGACACACAATGGGAGAGTGTGCTGACGGCCTCATTGTGTGGGTGTTTGTGTGTGGTTGACCTGTGCTGCGGCTGTCGTGTTGAAGAGCTCCTGCACATCGGCAGCCTCGCGAGTGGCCTGATAGACACACAAACAGCCGACGGCAACACAGAGAGTGAGAGCCCACTGGACGGATGGCGTCACGTCACAGTGAGCCCTCTGACGTGTGGGTCACCTGTTGTATGTGTGAGTGAAGTGACGCGATGCGCTCCTCCAGCTGAGCCATACCCTCAGCGATGGACTGAACCACAACAGACAGACAGACAGACAGACAGGGGTGATGTGACCATGAGTGCTCTTCTGCCTGTTAGTTGCCTCACCGATTTGCTATCAGATGCGGTCATTTCCTCTCCTCCCTGTGTGCGGGGCCGTTTGGGCGGCGCGCCGCCCTCGTCACTCATCGACATGACTGCAGCAAACACACACTAACACACCATCGCAGTCAGTGGATGGATGAACACCATGCAGCCATTGTCGTGCTTGCCTGTTTGTCGGTGAGGCGATTCTGTCGGTCGGTCGGTGTGCGATGTGCCCAGCAGAGAGATTATGAAGGAAGCGCGACGCCGCCGTCCAATGCCGCCGTCGGTCACAGAGAAGCCTGCGACTATACTATCAGTGATGAGCCTGCGACTATACTAAGCACATCCAGCCGTCACCCTCCTAATCATAACGGGCGGTCGATCTGCGCCTCACGCCGCGAGTGCCGAGAGAGCGGTTTCACGAAATGTCAAGCGGCTCTTTGTGTGTTGACACAAGGCATACGTGCGCGTGCGATGCCCATGGCGAGTGATTGTTTGTCGAGTTTGAACACCGATATATGTGAATGTCGAGCCTGTCTGTTTGTGGTGTGCGTGCAGTGTCGTGCATGATGTGCTGGCGTGAATGAAATCTAGCAGAGGGTACATGACGAGGACAAGAGCAACCTCCCGGAGCAGAGGAACGAAAACCTCCCGGAGCAGAGACATTGTCAATGAGACAATGAGCAGTCCTTCTAATGAACTCAGCATGTCTCACTTAGAGTCCCACATTCCCAGGTTCTTCTCTCCTATGTGCCCATCTATTGATCCCTGCACATGGCCATGGCCTACGCTGAGCAGCTATATTCACTTCAATCCAACAATTGCGCACTGTCGCTTTGCATGTCACACTTCACTCTGCTCGGCTCTGCGTGTCTGACTTCCCCGAGACAGCTCTCCACTCATGATCAGCATGATGCTGGCAGCCCGGCTCCTTTTTAGGCAGAAGGAAAGTAATATGGGCAGTAAGCTTTCGGGTCTGCATATGGCTCAGGTAGGATACCCCTGGGCTGTGCAACGGTGCGGCTGATGGTACGCCGCACAGACATCAAGAATAACGGCAGCCATATCGAAATGCTACACACACACGCGGACAGAAAGAGAGAGACAGAAAAAGACAAATGCTGTGAGCCGGGATACCGATCGATAATGCGCCGTACCAGAAGCCGGCGAACAGGAACAAGGTCAGTATTATACGGCGAAGAACGCCTTTCTCAGACCTGGACGAAGGCATGGGAAGGTTGTTCCACCTCATCAAAATACACAGCACGCACAGCTCGAATAGCTGCTCGATAGCCACCTGTAAGACCAAACCCATGCCTTCCTCCACAAGCTGCTCCCATGACGCGCCTGCGTAAGCTTGGGCCGTAAGTACAGCCAGGTTGGTAAACAAGAGGGCCACCAACTCACAGGTGGACCAGATGTTCACCTGGTCGGATAGTGCACGTAGATACCTGCAATGAGTACACGTAAGTGCACACTGTGTAGATGGTGTCTGAGTCTATTGTGGCCGCGAGTACCTTGGAGACACTTCAAGTGAGGCAAAGGCCGACTGCAGCCCTCCGACTGGACCAGGAGGAGACAGCGCTGCGCTCATGATTGAGCTTTGACGTCTTAGCGGATGACTGTTCTTTCTCTTGCTGTGCTGGGTCTTCGTAGCGTCGTTGTCCTTGCCCATGGCTGATCCACTGACCGCCTCCGCTTTGGTCGCCGTCACCGCGATGTCGGTGAAGCAATAAGCTGTGGGTGCCTGTCTCTTGCACCGGGCCTTGACAAACCTCTTGGCCGACAGGTAAAGTAAAATTGCTGATGCATACAAGGAGACAAGCATAATTGACCAAGAATTCACTGATGTGTTCATGGCAGACGCGCGTACAGTAGGGGGAGGAAATGTCCATGATCAGGTCACAGATTGAGATGAGGACAGAGTAGATGAGTTTGGTGTTCAGCTTCACGGCCTCGGCTTGGAGCATGCCTGATCAGGAACATTACACCCTCTATTGTACGTCTGTCAGCCATGAAGAGGTGACTGACGTGGGAAGATGACGTAGACTATCGCAGGCAGTGCTATAAGCAGCGAATTGCACGTGGGAACTCCCTCCTGGATACACATAACATCATGAGAAACAAAGTCGGCTGTCTCTTAATTGGCTCTCTTAGTCAGTTCGTACTTTGAGCGACCGCACGAGTTTATTGACAAGTCCGATAGCGGGCATGAAGACTGCGAGATATATGACAGCCATCCAGAATCGGTCCCTGTCAGTGGATGATGCAGCAGCAAATCGTGGCGAGAGGGCAGCGACCCAAATTATTGCCATAGTGTATGCCATCGTGACAGCTGCCGTGACCTTCATAACATACTCTCGTCTGGCCCTAATTCTCAACGAACCCGCAACGCGCCAGAAGTACACAAAGAAAGCCGCATAATGTGAGCTCCAGTAAATCGGAATGATGATGTTTCTTCTTTCTTGGCTGTCGAAATGGAGCTCATGACCAATAGAGATCAACAGACCCAGCGCCAATGCTGGAAGAAAAACGAGCCACTCTCTTCAGCCGCACGATCATTCGTCGCAGGTCGGTCCCATCTGTGACGAGCACGACCATGAGCAGCTGCATGAGAGTTTCTATAATGCGGCGAAGGATGCCAAACACCGGCCCAAACGTACTTGACAGACAACAATATGTGAACATTACAGTGCAACCGACGAGGACGATCGCAATGGCGAGGAGCAATTGCTGACTGCTGAAGTAGAGCCACAGAAATTCGCCTCAAGGTCATCATGAACGGCTCGGGCTCAAAAGTTGCACCAACAAACACCTCTGTTGTGCTGCCGTCGGGGTGGTTAATCGTCTTGTACTCCAGTGTGGTGGACCACTCTTCAAAACTAGCCTCGCAGCCTGCCGCCTCCCTAAATTCACGGACCAAATCCACTACAATACGCTCCTCACGACGCAGTTCAGGGGCAGAGGTGGATTCTCTCGTGTCACCTATCCCAATTGGGTTTGTGCCGATGGTTGATGAATTGGTCGATGTCATCGGGGCCCGTCCTTCGTGATGTGTTTCGTCGCCATGCGCTGTGGTTGTGATGCATGGCGCTGTGTTGTTTGTCTCTTCAACGTCGTGCTGTTGTTGGCTGACTGAGGATGAGAGATTGGACGACGAGAAGGTCGAAAGAGCGGCTGGTTGGTGTACACATTCATCCCCAGGTGATTGAGGCGGTCTCACAGCCTCGCCTTTCACCGTCAACGCGGACATTGTCGACACTTTGTGTCGACCGTTGACCGTTTTCCAAGATGCGAGCTTTTTATGCGAGCCAAGCGGCACGACATCTACGTCATGACATCTCCGTGGACAGGCCGCTAGGCGCTATCCTTACTGTCCATCTACTTGTTCGCCTTCCTCCGCTCTGGCGGGATTCAGATCGTCACCATCCGTGCGCTAGATCATACGGCCCTGCATATCGCCAGCAGGCTGTTGCCCCAGCAGATCACGTGCTCTCAAGCCCGACAAAAGTAGCAGCAGCAGCGGCAGCCGCGACAGGGGAGGAGTAGGGGAGGATGATGAAGAAGAAACAGAAGAGGTGCGTGGTGGGCGCATGCAGACGGATGCTACACATCGTCACTCGAGGTGCTGTTTGTGTTGACGTTTCTGCAGGAGAAACAGGCGGCCATGATGGAGATGATGGACCAGTCAGTCCAGAAGGCCATCATAGAGGCGCGCACAAGGCGCACTGCCGGCGTTGTGGAGGACCGCGCCACACAGGTTCGTCGGGGCAGAAAGAGGCGCAAGGGCGAGGAGATGCGTGTGGCACTCACACTCGAGCGCATTGGACGGCACCAGTAGGACAGCACGAGGATAATGGACAAGCAGGGGTAGAGAAACAGGCTGCCGACACCATTGCCGTGGCGATGGAGGCAGCGCAGGAGGCCATCTCGTTCGGCCAGTATGCACTCGGTCAGCCACAGATCACACGCAGACGCATGTAACCAATCATTGTGTGTCTGGTCTGTGTGTGTCGCCCCAGACGCAGAGAGCCGGGCCGTCAGCCTCCTCACTCACCTTCACAGGACATACGACGCGCCACCGAGGCCCTCTCTTGGCGACGACTATCGGCACGACCATTGTGGCGGCGATCTGGACGGCGGTGTGGATGATTCGGATGGCGAGGGAGTCATCAATGGCATGATGTCGCCTGTGGTGCGGCCTTTTCCCTTCGGCCGCTGGCCTGATTTCGACGAGCCTGTGTGGCGGTCGGTGTTGAGGAAATGTGTTGAGGGCGAGAGGGACATAGCAGCAGCAGGAGGGGCCGAGGAGCCTGTCACTATCTACGGCAGCGACCGGCACGAGGGCGCCATTGCGATGGCCCGCGACGCAGCGAGACGGGCCGGGGTGAGTGACCACATCCACTTTTCCCACAACGACGTTGCCCATCTGCAGTTGCCGCACCGCGACAAGCCCGACGTGATTGTGACCAATCCGCCGTGGGACATTCGGCTGAGCAGTGACGCCAGGGCGGCGTGGGAGGCGATGAGGGCGTTTGTGTGCGAGAGGGCGGGAGGGGGCCAGGCCTGGCTGCTGTGCGGGGGCAATGCGCAAGACGAGCTGTTCGGTGCGATGCGCATGCGGGCGGCCAAGAAGCGGAGGATTGTGCAGGGGGGCGTCGAGATGAGCTTGAGGGCCTTTGACATATGGGACCTACACAGAGACAGATAGAGAGACGCACAGGGGGAAAAACAGAGAAGGACCGTAGGAGAGGGAGGGGAGGGGAGGGAACAGATGACTGAGGGAGGGAGAGGACTGTCCACGGTAAATATTGGCTGCGTCGGTAGTATTTGTCATGCCTGCCTGCACCACACGCACCCACCGCCCGCCCGCCATGTGTGACTGTCTATTATGCGTGTGTGTGTGCGTCTGGTGCACTAGTCTGGTGTTTATGGCTCGGCTAGCTGTGTGTGTGTGTGTGTGTCTGTGTGTGTGTGTCCGTCTCACTCTCGCTGTGCGTCCATGGGTTCTTGGCCGATTTGCCTGGGGCCTGTTGACATGAGTATTGAGAGTGAGACTTCACCTCACTCACTAAGTTGTGTCTTCCTGTCAACTGACACACATGGGTTCGCCATTTATCCTTTCCACTCGGTTGCACCACTTCCGACCTCACTGCACAGACAGAGCATCATGCACGAACAGATACCCTCTGTGCCGCACACACACGTTTCACCCTCGTCGACACACATGAATGACGCCTGTGTGCGTGGGAGTGTTTTCCGCCTGCTGCTGCTCCGACTTCTCAGACCCCACACGTCAAAACGGACTTGCAATGGGAAAAAACCTCTTCGCTCCCGATCGCGGGGAAGAAATGCGAGCTTAGAAGCGCAAAAGGAGGAGAGAGAGCCCTCAGGAGATCTGCAGCAGAGAGGCTCACAAGTGCACTGCCTCATCGCACTGCATCGAGTGCATCTATAGATGCTCGAGTTTCTGATGGTGGTTCCTCTCTGCGACGCGTTTCTTTTACTCTCATCGTCACTCGTGGCTTGCTCGCCACTCCAGCGCATCCTGCAGCCAACCAATGAGTCGGATCCCTCCCCCCCCCTCCGTCCGGGGTGGCGTGACCCAGGCGGGTGACGTAGAATTGTTGCCGCGAAACCACGCCGCGTTTAACAAGCCTCTCCCCCGTTAACGCCCTCCCCCATTAACGCCCTGGCGCCGGCGGCCGGCGTGGCGTCCTGGGTGCAGGCTTGTGCAACCACTGTTCACGCCCAGTCATTCTGTTTCTCTCGTCACAGTTCTCCTTAGCTTTTCCGTCATGGCGGGTGGCGGCCTCGTGATGCTCTTGGGCGCCGTCGCTGTGGCCCTCCCCGGGGTTCTGGGTCAGCGCTGGGTGGCAGGAGATTTCAATAACGGCAGAGGCAACGTCGTCTGGGGTCGTGGCTTCGCCCATGGAACCTGCCGAGATGTCAGCACGGGGGCCACGACTCCCAACCCGCTGATCTACACCGCACTTGATAACGGATATATTAATGCGGGTCGAGGCTGGGGTAAGTAAGGGAGCTAGGGGCAGTCCTACAGAATCAAAGTCATGTTCTTCCATTGTCATTTCTTCCCTGCCTGGTGCCTGTCTACCCGCAGGGGTCATCGGATGTAACGACGAGACGAAAATCCATATGGTGGCGGCCCATACCGTCGTCCGTAACCGTGTACGAGGCCTGTCGGATGCCAGATACAAGACCAACATCCAGAGCGTTAATCGCACCAGCCTCAGCCATTTCTACGACGCCTATGCTAAGTTTCCGTTGAAGAAGTTCAACGAGGCCGTTGCTGAGGACGAAGCGGAGGGCCAACCACAGTACATCGGTACGTGGCCGACCTTTGGCTGCAGTGCACTGCTGTTCTCCCTTATTCTTGCTCAACTCTCACCCATGTCTCTTTTGCTCGCAGGCGTCGTGGCTCAGGACTTGCGCGAGTTGCTTCCCGAGGCGGTGGTCGAGACGCAGTACGAGAGCATCACTGCCGAGGGCGAAGTGATCAAGGGGGAGCCCACACTGTACGTGGACATGGACACCATCCTCTACAGTCACGTGAGTGGGCAACGGTAGAAGGTTCCTTTTCGTCGACTAGGTTGCCTTGAGAGTTGTTTCTCGGGTTCGATTTGTTCAGATTGCGGTGACGAAGCAGCTCATTCAGAAGGTCGACAAGCTCAATGACACCAAAGAGCAGCTGCAGGAGACCCAAAGAGCGTTGAAGGTCCTGCAGGACCGCATGGACGCATTCGAGGGCGCCCATTAAGGTCAAGGGTGATTGATGTGATAGTCCAGGAGGGACGCTGGCTGTCGTCAAGTTTGTGGTGCTGGAGGATAATCATTTCTCTATCGTTGCTTTTCACGTACACGCAGCGACGACGAGGGGCAGAATCACTGCATCAGAAAAGGTTGGCCAATCGCCGCCGACTGCTCTGATTCTTCTTCAGTTGTTTTTCTTGTGCGACCATTTTGCTTTGTCTGATTCTGCTCTGCCTTGTCGGTGATCTGCGATTTCGCCGTTTCTCTCGCTTCGTTTCCTGAGCGATGGCTGCCATGCTATGCATCACTTCGGCTTTACACACATGAAATTCGCTTTCTTCGCAATCTTGAAACGGACTCGAGTATGCCAACTGACGATCGAACTCATCGATGACTGACGCATGCACAATGAATTCACGCAAGGAGCATGAATGCAACGAGTCTGACAGTGTACACAATTCAGCCCATACATGGCCATGAAGCAGCCAAAACACACACACACGGTCCATCCATCCATCCATCATCGGCTATTTCAAGTTTGTGGGTCTGTTGCACCAACAAATATGTCAGTCATCAGGATGAACGGCACGCATACATCCATGCAATGCCTGCTATAGTCTGCTCTCCCTCCCTCCCTCCCGCCCCGGCCGCCCCGGCCGCTGTATGTGTCGTTGAATTATCTACCCGTCTCACTGTCTGTCTGTCTGTCTGCCTCATGGTACTTGGGCGGTCCGTATGTGTTGGTTGGTGCATGCCATGTGCTGTGTGGCGTAGTCAGTCAGTCGTGTCTGTCTGTTTTCCATCGGCCGGCCCACACGGCAGTGGGGCCCTTGAAACACTCCACAGCCGTCAACTACACCACACACCACATAGGAAGAGAGAATCTGACACATTGATGTATACATGGAGGATGTGATGTGTATTCTATGTACCGTTGCTGGTGCCTTGCCGTCCTCAATCGCCTGGCAGGCATCGAGAAGGAGAAAGATGGAAACATAGATAGCCCGCCATATATATGCTCATACCTACCTGGCACATGTACGCGAAGGACTGGGCGTCCAGACGGCTGCCCGAGATCCGCTGGCCGTGCAGCGATATCAAATCCTTCCTGTGCTCACAAATGCATATACACATAAGACATCCATGTGTGTAACATGTGGAACGCATGTGTGTGTGCGTCTATGATGACTGGTTGCATTCGAGTAGGAGTGTCTGCAGCTCGCGCAGCACGGCCGCAAACGGACTGCGGAGCAACGGCGTGAAAACCACCATGCGCTGCACAAACGATCGCGAGACACGGACCCTTGTATGGCCATGCATTCTCCATGCCCATGTCTCTGTGTACCTGTGTGGAGTTGCCATTGGTGCACAGCAGACGATAGCCATTCTCCTGCTGGGGGCCCACAACACTGCACATGCACACATGCACCATTTGCATGTCACACACAAGAGTTCTATCTTCCCTGTCTGCCTCCTCATTCACCGATTCTCGATGGTGATGGCCGTTTTGGCCTCCGTGGCATCGGCACCGCAACGAGCATCACACTGCATGTGTGCACCACAGTAGAGCGTGTGCACACATGTCTCTCCCTCCCTGACGAGCTTCAAGCACTTACCATGACGGCTTTCTTGCCCGATGCGATGTGGGACCACTTAAGCACTCGAATGAATGGCAGCAGATGCAACGCAGCACGCTCGTCACCTCCATACATAAACGCGACGAAAAGAAAAATATGCATGCACCTGGATGCCCTTGGTCTTTGTGCGTACGTGGATATTCTGCGAGCGTTTCGGCGACCTCTTCATGGTCCTCCTTGGTCGCCTTGGGCAGCGGCACACGACGGGGGGCAGTCGTCTTGGGCTCCACACACTCACGCTCAGTCACCGAACGACCCTCACGAACGGCAAAATCTGATCAAAAGGGATACACAGACACGCAAATGGGAGCATGGACGCCTCTTCGTTCCCTCTCGCACCCATGTCTTTGAGTATGATGTCTTTGATGTTCTTCTGCTGCTGTTGCTGTGCCGCCTTCTGACGCCCACCGCCGAAGAGCAGGTCCAGTGGCGAGGGAGCTGCCAGAGACTCCCCCGCATCCCCAGCCACAGCACCACCGCCCCCCTTGCCCACAGCCACATGATGCTGCTGCACCACACTCTGGTGCACAGACGGACCGCCACCCCCACCAGCAGCAAACAGACCGCCACACGCTTGGGTCGTGGCGACCGGTTCCTCCACCATGGGGCGGGAGGGGGTGTGCGTTTGGGTGTTCTGGTAGGACGGGTATCGCTGCTCAGTGGTGTGGTCCTCTGTGTGTGCCGGGGGGATGTATGTGGGGGGATTGGTGTATGTCAGTGGGGGCTGCTGGTGCTGGTGCTGGTGGATGGGGGTGGGGGCTGGGATGGCGGGAGGAAGCAGCATGTGAGATGGCAGAGCTACGGGCTGATCAAAGACAGGGAAAGACGGACGTATACACGCAAGCCAGGTGAGCTTCATTTGTATTTGAGTGTGACCTGGAATGTGGGTTGGTTGCTGATGTTGGTGTCGGTGATCGTCGTGGTGGCGCATTGCATCTTCTGTAGGGTGCTGATGTGTCGTTCGGCGGCGGCGAGTCGCTCGTCAATCTGAGCCAGCCACTTGCTGTGACCGCCCACCTCAGACATCTGACATACACCACAGAAAGAGACAAAGTGCAGGACAGAAAGAGAGCTTTTGTTGGGATGTGTTGTGTGTCGCAGGTGGTCTCACCGTCTGTGTGTGGATCTGCTGCAGTTCGTAGTGTTTGGCGCTCCACATGCCCATGTCGTGCACACACTGACTCAACACACCCTGATGCCCCTCAACCTGGACCAACACAGACACACAACATAGACCTCCACACGTGGTGCCGTGCCCTACACGCGCCGGTACCTGTCGTTTGATGGTATCGATTTGCATGGCTATGTCCTCCTGCACCCAGAACTGCATGCTGCACACGTTGCTCTGCACACGCTCCACCTCCTTCGCCAAATCCACCTGACACTGCAAAGCACGGGATAGATGAATTGGGCGCATCCATCCATCCATCCATCGCTGAATCTGTAATCTTGTATACATGCTCCCACCTCCTTGATGGACTTGCTCGCCACGTATTCGCTGTTGGCGATGACCTGAAAAGAGAGAGAACACACGTAGGACGTGGGCCGTTCTTCTCGCTCGCCTCTTCCCACCTGCGCCGCCCGCATGATTTCGATCTCCTTGAGCGCCTTGGCCACCTCAAAGGACGTCTGACCCAACTGCACACATGAAACCATCGACAGATGCGTCCGAATGCATCTGCCGAAGTGTGCTGCTGCACAAACCTTGATCTTCAGCTGCTCGAGCCGTTTCTCGTGGTCACTCAGCTGCTTCCGAGCCTCCTCAGAGGTCTGACAAGACCACAGGATGGCACAGGTGGCATAGATGCATAGATGCGATGCACGCACCTCACTTCTTACCCAGCCGACCATGGGCGCGCTGGCGCGATACTCCTCAGTCTGCCTCTCTTGCTTGCCCACCCCGTCACCCACCACTTCCCGGTCCTTACCACCCGCCGCCCCGCTGCCGCTGTTTGGTCCATTCCGGTCCAGATCTGTCGCTGCGGTGGTGGATGTGGATGGCTTGGCCTCCACAATGGGTCGCTCGGACTGAATTGAACACGTACTCGTCATCGACTGATGTAGCAGTGGGGGGTCTGGACGAGAACAGAAGAGGGGGGACCCTTTGTAAATGTAAATGCGCATTTGCAGTGGAATGCTGTCTCTCACAAAACTCTGAAACAATGCAAACGAAACACCCTACCGGCGTCAGTTGACTGTGTGCTTGTGTGCTTGTATGTATCAGCCAAAAAATCATGCAGTCCACGACCCATTCAGTGACTCACTCACTGCAATGAGTGCAGGCGGTCTGACACGCCCATGCCATAGTTTGGTCAGCACGTCTCACTTCACACGATGTCCAGACACGTACATGCGCCATGCAGTCATGGACATATGAATGCAGTAATGCATTAGTTGAGTGAGGCGACTACCCTTTCCATCGCATGAGCGGTGACCATTCTTCCATACTGCTCACTGTGGCCGGCTGGCCGTCATGAAAGGTCTGACCCCGGCCTTCCTGGAAATACCGCGGGTCGGCATTGCCAAACAAAACAGGATACCTGCAGGCGACAATACATACCGACACATCAGAAAAGAGAAGACGTCTTTTCTGCAATTGATGACCAATCTTCACCACACGTACCTGTGAGGGTTGCACTTGACGAACCATGGCGGCTCATTCAGCTTTAATTTATCATCTCCTTCGCCAAGCTGATTCAAACATACAATGGTATGATCAAGGGCTCTGCATATATATGGCACAACAATGGCTTTCTCACTCACCTCATGTTTTCGCATATATCGTCCTTCGTTGCGATACACTCGCGTATAGCCCTCTGAGTACAGTCTCCTCTGCGCCCACACCAATCGAGCCGCCATCTCATTGAAGAGCGCTCGAGGTGGTGTTCATGATGGGCTTCTAGCGGCGGCCAAATTGGCAAGCCGAAGAGCCTCCAAGTCACGCAGGCCAGTGTCTGAATATGAATGTCCTCGGGAGTGCTATAGGGAGACATACCTGTGTCTGCTCACCTGAGAGCGGTTTGTTGAGATTGGCCCGCAACTCGGATGGGAGGGCATCAGGCGGATCTCCAAATAGAGCATCGCCCATGCACGACTCACGGATGTAGATCTGACCCCTGCCTTCACCGTAGGTCGTATCTGAGATCGAACACAGCACATACGTGAGAACGCTTGGCATTGTCGCCTGTACATTTGACGAAAAGGAACGGGATGAAGTTGTAGTCTGTAATATGCCAGCTGCACTTGAAAGGAAGGGGGTGTAGTTTAAACATCTGAACGATAAGTCTTCATACCCTCCATAGAGCTTTGGCTGCACTAGTCGGCGGTAGAAGTACATTCGGCGGCTCCTGACCAACTCAAAAGGCTGTGAAAGAAAGTCATCGACAATATTATATTTTGTCTCGTGCCCCCATTACCATTCATACCACGAAAGTGCCCCGCGGGGCTGTCCCATTAGGAAATTGGGAGAGTTGCATGTCCATCATCCCCGTGAACACGATATTGAAGTTGCCCGCCCAGCTGATGAGAACAAGTGCAGCATCCTCAAGAGGTTTGGCCAGCTCACAGTGCTTGATCAGCTTCATCACTTCGCCGGCAGGTATCTTGGATTCACAGAGCATAAAGAGACATGGTCAATGACGTCAACAGTGTCTGTCATGCGCACCTCATCTGGGTCGCTCATGAAGACCAGGTCTTCCCCAAGGCTGACATACTTGTGATCCATTTCCTCGTTGAGCTGCAGAAACCTCTGCACGACCTCGTTACGTGCCCACGACTGTGCTTCGAAGCACGCTTCATCGTTTTTGCAAGCTGGGCTGCTCTCATATTTTGTGCGCATCACTGATTCCGACAGCTCGATGACGAGAATTCGATCTCGCAAGTCACCAAACCTGGAAACAGCAATTCAATCACCCATCGATGACGTGCCATCGATTCTTTCGACCATTGAGGGTCTTGCAGCGCCCGGGTCATCAAGAGAGGCTTCGAGCTCCCTGTCGAAGTCACCCGACTTTCCCCAGCGACAAACCAGTCGACTGCGTGCCGCAACTCGTTGAAGCGCACCTCCGCCATATCTGAGTGTCAACACCAAAATCGGATCCATTCGCCCACCCGCAGACAGAATCTCACGTCTCACCCAGGTCAAAGCCGAAGTAAAAGATATCGACAATTTTCCGCGGTCTGTCCAATCGTTTGCCCGACAGGAGCCCGGTGTGCCTGTCATTTGCTGTGCAGTCGCCGTCGCGTAGTTCAGTGTAGCTCGTTCAGTGTAGCTCGAGAGCGACACAGCTCGCATTGATGGGCACGGGAGGGGCAGACAAAACGTACGTGGACAAAGCGTCGATAACTCTTTGACGCATTTCTGCAGACAAACAGTGTAATTCCCATTCGACGACACACGGGACAGGCTTTTTGCAATCTTACGTCTCGGTGCGTATGGCTGGCTGGGATGCTTGGGCACGTCCCCGAAGTCGAAGGCCATAAGGGCGCCAACCAGGGAAGGGACGAAAGAAGCAGATGGTGCTGTTGTTGAGGGATCGGTGTGAACCTCAGTAAGGGATTCCACTATAATTGGCCTCTGGGTACGACGAGGGGCCAAGCGAGGGGCACGAAGGAAGGACACGAGAGAGGCGTGAGCGAGAAGGAAGCGATGAGAGAGAAACACAATAAGGAAAACAGCCCCACTGAGGCTCTGTGGAGTCGCCATTGCCGTCTCGGCGTCGTCTCGCGATGCCCCCACGACGTGGACTGATGCCCCCACGACCGCGCGCATCGGGTGAAGATTCGTTCGCCGCCAGACACAATGTGAGTAGATGGCACACACTGCATACATCCTGAGTCATTTTTTGGTGCTCTCGCTTTCAGATCTCCCTCTCAGGTCTGCAGTCGAGCTCGCAGACGAACCGCCGTGCGGATCTTCCTCTCCACTTTGCTGCCTGGCGTCACACACCATCACTGACTGTCCACATCGGGTGAGCAAGGAAACAGAGCACACGCATCAATGGCGTGTATTCAGAGTGGCTCCAGATGGATGCGGCTGCGTGTGTATGTGTGCAGGTTTGGTTTTTGCTTTCCCACTTGTCACATCGCCGCTGGCTTGCCACCAGCTCACGTAAGGGGGCAAACAAGGCGCTCTCAGACAGTCCGTCTGCATGCCACTCTGTGTTGTTCATTGTGCAGATATCTCAGTCACTGATGGCGTCCGACTCTGTTCCCTCTCTGTGGGCCCTCTCACTCAAGACGGTCTCACACACACTCGACGACCTCACCAGGCGGCCGGCACTCGTCACACAGATCGACAAGCAGCCGTCCACAGAGATCCCCAGAGGCGTCACCCTGCCAGCCGTCCTGCAGCAGCGCATCGAGCGGGCCATACATGAGGAAGGTCTTCATGACCTCTTGGCCTTCGACATTCCTGACGTGGCGGGGGCCCTCAGGACGACCCATGTGCTGGAGCGATGCAGCGGCCACTGGAAGGTGATGAAGCCCTTCATCCGCCTGGCCTTCATCTATCGGCTTTCCCCCAATGCGACGCGGCCCCTCGTGGTGTCGGCTGATTCGCTGCCCACCGCATCAGCATTCGATGAGCTGCTCCTCACCATGGCCGCCTACAAGACATTCGGACACTTGCTCAGCTACAAAGGGACCAGCCTGGCGCTACAGCGAGCTTCCAACGGTGCCTATCGGATCGGCGATCATTCGTTTCGTGTGGTGCCGTTGGGCGATCTGCCGGCAGATCATGCCTACCGCAGCACATACAAGGACAGCGACCCCGTCATCCGCCGTGGGGACTATCTCTATCCATCATTCACGACATTCATCAAGCGGATGGTCCTGGAGTGGTGTGACCAAGAGGGGGTGGAGGAGAAGCTGGTGACTGGTGTTAACGATGTCGGTCGTGACGACAGCCACTATCAATCCCTGCTGACGGCACCGACCATCGAGGGCTACAAGACCGTCGACTACATCGATGAGCATACATTCGTCCCGGGAGATGACGGGCGCCTACGGATCATCATCCTCAAAGGCACAGCAGCCGACGACACCATTGCGGCGTACCTGTTGCTGGAAAATGGCCAGATCAGCCTCTGGACGACCGAGGCGGCGACGGAGGGCAGCACGGGCATCGAGCGCTATCCCATTGCCGTGGCGGCTGCCCGCCCCCTTTTGGGCAAGTACGGGCTCGAGAGGACAGTGCTCCGACAGACAGCTTAGCCAACGACACAGTGGTGAGGCGGGAGGGGGGATTCGTGTGAGGGGGAGAGTAGGCGCGGTAATGCCATATGGCTCCTCTCATTCCTTGTGGGGTGGGGTGGAACAATGTCTGCAGGTGTCGCATCACTCTGTTGGCGGGGCAGTGGGGCGGATTAGTGCCGCTGACGAGGGGAGTGGGGCGTCGATCATAGCGCATCTCTCTGGGAGGAGGTGACGTAGCTGGCTGACCGCGTACGGCCGACTGGCCGACTGGCTGGCTGCTGGTGTGATGAATGAGTGACTGATGGCTGGCGCCTGTCATGATTTGCTGCATTGCCGATGGACTCGAGCCAGCGGCGAACTAACCAATCAATCAATTAATGCATTTGGACGTATCAATTAGTGTATGGCCAGCACAAAAGCACTTGGGTCACACACATCACGCCAGCTAAGGGAGTCACTTTACGCACGCCACGCCTCTGTCACAGTTTGGCTGGCTATGCTGTTTTTCGCTGTTTTTCTTTGGTCACAGGTTGCCTTTGGACGGGTTTTCAGTCATATGTGCAGCTGCCGATAAGTCACACATGTGCAACAGGTCCAGACGGACAATCCAGGAGAAACAAAGGAGGGGAGGGAGGGCCTGTGGCCACACAACCCCACACAACCCACAAAAGCAAGAGACCAAGCAGAGATGCACCTGTGTTGTAATGTGGCCCTCTTCTCTGGCCTTCGTGTGTACCTGCAGAGTCCAGAGGTCTGTTCCCCAGGCAGCCGCTCAGCGGCTCCAGCTGCCTCACGCGCTCCTCTGCTCGCTGGCACCGCAATGTCCACGCGTCCCGCTGCCTCGCCAGCTCAGACACGAGCTCGCCATGCGGCTGCTTGCGAGATGCAGCGCATCGTGTGCGCTGCAGGAAGTCTGAGATGCCCAGGGACGCTACGGCCGATCAAAGCAGGTGACACACTGATCGACCGGCAACCGACGAGAGAAGGCAGCAAGCCGAGTGCCAGCAAAGCCACCACCAATGGATAGCGTGGACGTCGAGGGCGTTGATTCTCATCTGCCTGACGACAGACGAGAGGACATCCAGAACCATCCTCATGTTCGAATCACCCTGACAGGCGAAAGCTCTTATCTTTGTTCTCACTCGCATGATCTCTTCGCGCCTGTACGTGTGATCAGGCCTCCTGTGCGTCAGCTCCTCACCCCCGTTGTGCTGCAGGTGACTTCTGCTGTGCAGTAGCGCCTAAAGGTGCCTCCAACACAGCCAATACATGTACACAAAATCGAATGAATGCATGAATGAATGAATGAATAAATCATGTCAGCTCCTTGCGTCATCGCCTTTTTGCCGTTCCGCCCTTCTGCTTCCTTTTATCTCCAGCCGCAGCTTCGGATCGCCCGCAAGCTCGCATAGAATAGTGACGGGGAGATCTGCAGCAGAAATGTGCAGAAATGGTCCCCGACGACTGCTCTTGTTGATTCCCACTGAGCTTTTTGCTCTTTCTGCTCTGCCGCGTTCTCGGATGCTCGAGTTCATGGCGCGCGGTCTCGAGAGAGATCTCCAGAGGATTTTCTTCTCTCCCTTTGCCTGTTGCCTCTTACCGAGCCGCTTATCTACCTGCCTGCTGCAGAGAGAGAGTTCAAGTGGTTTGACTGCCGAGGAGAATAAGTCGATATGGGAGAGAAGGGAGCCGCCGCCGCCAACATCGTGTGGGTGCTGCCGCTGGGGATCTTTGACGCTGCCCTCATCGCCTTGAATGCCCTGCTGCTGTGCAGTGGGCTCCTGGGGCTGACCATGAAGTGTGATCCGACGCCGGGCTTGCCGATACGATGTGAGCAGTAAGAGGGAGGACACCGACTGGTGGACACTCACACGGTTCATTCATGCGTGTGTATGCTGCTAAAATTGATATCCACGCAGGCGTCGTCACGTTGGTGGGAGTCTTGCTTGGTGGCTTTGTGCTCCACCGACTCGCCAGTAAGCACGTCAGGCTTGCTCGCACTGACAGGGCCATGTCGATCGACATGTGCACGTTGTGTGTGTCTTGTCGTGTTTCCAGGCTGCCCGCAGTCCGACAGGCGTGATTGATTCTCTTCGTACCCCTTATCCATCCACATCCATGCTGTCTGTGAGCGGGCCATGCCATTGTGACTCAGTGCAGCAGCAGCCGCCGCAGCAGCAGGGCTCAGTCCGCGAGCAGCGTGCCACCGGCGAGGGCTCTGCTGTCACGGACGGCGGCGTAGGCCGCCGTTGGATGCTGCTCTGCGTGTTCCACGTCCAGCTGTATGCCCTGCTTGCCGTGTCAATATTCTTCGGCGCCGAGTTGCGGGAGCTCCACAAGACCGGGCTCTCCCTCACCTACTGGTCAAAGTGCGACCCGGCCTTAACGACGTGTCGTTCTTTCTGGGTGGGATGCTGATCGATGCGCTGAGGTCTCTCAACCATATTATCCACCCTAAGCTGCCGGGGCGGCGGAGGATACACCAGGCTGCCCGCAGTCCGACAGGCAGCTGAGCTGTGCATCCCCTGCTTACACGTCCTCTATGTGTGGATGGACCGCGCCCTCTTGCTGCTCAAGCTCCTTAATGGCTTCTTGCAGACAGACGGGTTTATCATGACCGTGTGCGGGTCTGTGCACGTGTTGGTCGAGTGGGTGGGGAGATGGGTGATGCACTCACGTCATTTCTTGTGTTGATACGCCGCTTCGTGGCCGGCCTCATGTGAAGAGATGATGGGTGCATTCGACTCGTCAGTCGTGTTGGTTGACTGATGAATTGGTCAGTTGTGTGCTATAGAAGACGCTTAAACCATCAGTCACTCACACGAAACTCCAGTTCAAGTCACCAGTCTGAGAGACCACGGACAACGGCAAAACCGTATACACCGGCACATCTTGCACGACAGTGTCTATCCCACAGCCAACAGAGTGATGCGACACCTGCAGACATTGTTCCACCCCACCCCACAAGGAATGAGACGAGCCATGGCATTGTCACGCCTACTCTCCCCCTCACACGAATCCCCCCTCCCGCCTCACCACTGTGTCGTCAGCTAAGCTGTCTATCGTAGCACTGTCCTCTCCAGTCCGTATTTGTCCAGCAAACGGCGGGCAGCCGACACGGCAATGGGATAGCGCTCCATGTCTTTGTTGCCCTCTGTCGGCGCCTCGGTTGTCCGGAGGCCGATGCGGCCATCGGCCAGCCACAGGTACGCCGCAATGGTGTCGGCCGCTGCGGTGCCCTTGAGGATGATGAGTCGCCGGCGGCCGTCATCTCCCGGGGCAAATGGATGCTCATCGATGCAGTCGATGGTCTTGTAGCCCTCAATGGTCGGTGCCGTCAGCAGAGACCGATACCGAGTGTCGCCACGGCCGACATAAGCATCAGTCACCAGCTCCTCCCCCACCCCCTCTTGACCATACCACCGCACCA
>CDMY01000055.1:90492-147409 GCA_001179505.1 Vitrella brassicaformis
ACCAGGTCAGGGGAGGGCGACCGGGACATGCTCCTGATGGACCGGCTGGCGGAGAGGCTCAAGGTCGTGCCGTTCGTGCCGCAGTCATGGGGGCTGCAGCAGTAGATAGATAGATGGGGATGGGTGGGAATGTATTCTGCTGTGATGCCGCGCCCGCTTTTTGCTGCTCGTGACGCGATGGTGGCGTGTAGCTTGGTTTGCATGTCGCGACTTCGAATTTGTCAACAGAAAGACACACGAGTGCACTCGTCGAATGGTATGTGTCGTCGATACAGAGGCATGATACATTAAACCGACACACATCACGCCAGCAGAGGGTCGAGCTGTGAACACGAAGCAATGCAGCACATCGTGACACCCGCCAGCCGTCAGTCACTCATTCATCACATCAGACCAACAGCCACCCGGCTAGTCAGGCAGTCGGGTATACACCGTCGACCAGCTATGTCGCCCCCTCCCAGAGAGATGCGCTATGATCGACCCCCCACTCCCCTCATCAGCGGCACTAATCCGCCCCGCTGCCCCGCCAACAGAGTGATGCGACACCTGCAGACATTGTTCCACCCCACCCCACAAGGAATGAGACGAGCCATGGCATTGTCACGCCTACTCTCCCCCTCACACGAATCCCCCCTCCCGCCTCACCACTGTGTCGTCAGCTAAGCTGTCTATCGTAGCACTGTCCTCTCCAGTCCGTATTTGTCCAGCAAACGGCGGGCAGCCGACACGGCAATGGGATAGCGCTCCATGTCTTTGTTGCCCTCTGTCGGCGCCTCGGTTGTCCGGAGGCCGATGCGGCCATCGGCCAGCCACAGGTACGCCGCAATGGTGTCGGCCGCTGCGGTGCCCTTGAGGATGATGAGTCGCCGGCGGCCGTCATCTCCCGGGGCAAATGGATGCTCATCGATGCAGTCGATGGTCTTGTAGCCCTCAATGGTCGGTGCCGTCAGCAGAGACCGATACCGAGTGTCGCCACGGCCGACATAAGCATCAGTCACCAGCTCCTCCCCCACCCCCTCTTGACCATACCACCGCACCAGAAGCATCCACTTGAGGAATGCCGTGAAGGTTGGGTAGACATAGTGCCCACTGCGGACGACGGGATCGCTGTCCTTGTATGTGCTGCGGTAGCGGTGGTTGGGGGGCAGATCGGTGAAGGGAACCGTCGTGAAGGGAACGTTGCCGATCGTGTAGCGCCGCCTCGCCACGCCACCCCCGCCATCGCCTCCCTGCTGCCCCCCTGCACCATCGCCCGCTGCCCCCTCCTGCTGCTGCTGGACCGCGGCATCGTTGTCTCCTTCATCCTGCTCGTCCACATCGCCCATGGCATTGTCGTCCTCCTGCTCCTCCTCATCGCTGTCCTCCATATCCTCGCCGTCCTCCTGCTCCTCCATCTCCTCCTCCACCTGCTCCAGCGCCAGGCTGGTCCCCCGGTAGCTGAGCAAGTGGCCGAATGTCTTGTAGACGGCCAGAGCGAGTGGCAGCTCATCGAAGGCTGAAGCGGTGGGCAGGTGGTCGGCCATCCACTCAGCCGACAGCCGCAGGGGCAGTGCCTTGATAAGCTTGTAGTTGCGCGCTAGGTGGATGAAGTCGGTCATCTCTTGCCACAGCTCCCCTCCTCGCTCAAGCACAAAGGCGGATTTGCTGTAGTAATCGAACAGCGACCGACGGACATCGACGACGCCGGTCAAATGGTTGCTGTCGAGCGAGCCGTTGATGCGCTTGAGCATGAAGGCCTCGTTGATGAGCTGAGTGCCGTGTGTCTTGCTGGTGGGGCGGGCCGAGCAGACGGCCTCACACACAGAGAGCATCGGGTTGATATTCCCACGCCACACGTCGTTGGCCGTCACGTCCACGCCATTGTCACCATCAGCAGCAGTGGCTGTGGGTGGGGTGGTGGCGGTGGTGGGGTGAGGGGGCCCAGGTTGCTGTGTGGTGTCTGGTTGACAGGGGGGAGGGGGCGGGGCGGGCGAGATGTGGTGGGCGATGGTCTGAATGGCACTGGACATGGCCGAGAGGGTGGGTATCTTCGACTTGACAAATGACCACTCCTGGCCGATGACGGGTGCCTGATTTCCCATGACAACAGACGACAGCCGCCCGTCTCCCTCGCTGGTCATTATCAGAGGCTCGACGGCCGACACCTCACTGGCCACCTGACAAACGAAGGACACAGACAGATGTCACGGCATCTATCCCTCAGTGGGTCGATATCTGTGTGTCCTTCACCTGCTCTATGAGTGAGTGTATGGCCGCCAGCCGACCACACACATCGCCCGACCCGCCACACACAGGGGGGGAAGCCTGCACACGGAGATCAAGTGAGGCGCAACTCAGTTGTTCGCATAGTGGCGCCTCACTCACCGACGGCGATGGAGTGAGCGCCTCCTGCTGTGGAAGAAAGGCCGCACGACTCATCACACTCAGCCCTACAAACACACACAAATGCACACACATGAGGTGCACGGCTCGACCTGTCCGTCTGGGAGCCGCGGGAATCGATCTCACCTGAATCCCCAGCGGCGCGGTTGTCACGCCGGCGCTTTGCGTCACCTCCAACACAGTCAGCAGAAGAAGGCATGACTTCATCTCTGACACAGGCAAGATGGCACACAAACAGTGACGGCCATCCCGTCTATCGCTTCATGTGCTCATTAACGAACGATTTGACTGAAGCAGCGCAGGAGCAACAGATCCACGCAGCCTCCTCCGAGTGACTCTGTATGACATCGCACAGCACAACACATCAAAGACAGCACGCGGGTGGGCGCTTCTAAAGATCACGTCAGCCACAACTCACCTGAAGAACAAGCGCAAACGAGCGAACGAACGATTCCAGCCTAGGGTGCTGCACGAAACCGCTGCGCACGCTGCGAAAAGAAGCGGATCGAAAGTTTCCCATTTGTCGGTGACAACGGCTGAAAGCTCTGCCGAAGCATCTCGCGTCAATTCCAGAGGAAAACTGCAAAGATTCAATCCGGGAACAAGCAGCGGACTGAGGGTGAGAAGGGTGCAAGAGGCATATGCCTCTCTGACTCATGTAAGTGATGCATCATGATCTTCTGTGCTTTGGCCGTGTGTTTCAGAGCTGTTGCGGGCTGTTGGGGTGTGATATGTCTGATTCGGTGCCGGACGACCTATGGCGACGGCGCGTGTTGCCGTGCCTTCTCGTGTGTGATGTGGTCGCCCTGCGAGAGAGCAGTATGGCCGGGGCGGCTCTGATCACGGCCGGGGTACTGCTGCAGCGCATCGATGCCTCCCTCGCCCATCACGAACTCAGTGGCCTCATCGATGTCGACCGCGACCCCTCCCGCTTGCCCTACCTGGTGCGGTGCTGCTATGTGCTGGAGCAGGGCAGCAGCGAGTGGCGTGTGATGGGCAGGTTTGTCCGCCTGGGCACCATCTATGGACTGGCCACCACCAATGGGTTCCCACTGGTACTGTCGGGGGCGTGCCTGGCCAGCGAGGCGGCCTTTCATCGGCTGCCGGCCGCCATGGCCATCTACAAGACATTCGCGCATCTCCTCAGCTACGACGGCCGCAGTCTGGCACTAACAGCCAACCGACGACGGAGAGTATCGGATCGCTGCTCTTCTGGATACGTTTCGTGTGGTGCCGCTGCGTGAGCTGCCCGCCGGTCACCCCTATGCTGCTAGCTACAAGCGGACTGATCCCGTCATCCGCTGGTGCCGCTTTCTCTCCCGATCCTTCACGGGGTTTCTTCTGCGCCAGATTGACTACACTTGGAACACTCATTACCTTAACCGCAATTCGGTGCTGTCTGCTAGGAACGAGGAAGGTGACCGCCTTCTCACCGTCGGTGACGTCCCTGAGCGGCTGGGCATCACAGCCGACTATCGCTATGACGGATGGGACCCGAATCCAGCCAATTGGACTGACTGTCGTTATTTGTGGGTCAGCGGCTTCCGGCCTAACGACACCGTCGTCGCGCAGCTGAAGACGGGTTGGGGCTGCGTCGATCTGTATACGACCGAGGCAGACGCTGCTGCTGCGTCTGCGTCTCTCGATGAGCGTCTCCCCGTGTCGACGCCCCTGTGGCGCGGGTTGCTTAGGCATTTCAACCTGGAGAGTGATGTTTTTCATTGATCGTGGCCCACCCATGGTGTCGTTGATGCTGGTGTGATGGGTCACGGGCGGGCGGAGTCAGTCATGTGGCGAGGTGAACCTGAGCTCGGGAGTGAAGTAATTGAAAGAGGAAGGGTGGTGGTAATGTGATGGATGGATGTGAGTGAGGTACATAGTCGATAGAGGGAGGGGACTGCCTAGGTAGGGCTGTTCAAACTGTGCTTCGGACCCTTGTGGGGGTACCGGCTTTGTGGAATATTTTTTCCAATCTGTCTGCGTCCATGTGTGGATATGCAGATTCAAGCCGATGACTGCTTCATGTATGGGGTGTGTGTGCGTGTATGTGAGGTTCTACATGCCATATGTCGGCCGGCATGTGTCTGTCAGAGTGTCTGCGTATGTGGGGACACTAACAGCACAATGTCCCAGTCAATGAACATCGCACACAAGGCTGTCTGTCTGTCTGTCTTGTCTGGCTATCGATCGCCCTCTTGGCTTCAACCTCTACACCCATTCACTCCTCCGATCTGACTCAATCGACCACACCAAAAACACCACCACACACAAAAACGGCCAGTGTGCTCCTTACGTCAGACCACGTCAGGTCACATCCACGTCAGAGACTGCACAAGGTAGGATCGGGGTGAGCGAGGCCGCTCCCTCCAGGCCCGCCCACCGTGATGGCCATGCCCATGAAGCGCAGGGAAGGACCTGGCCGATGTCGGCCGATACCAATCCACACCACCACCACCACCACCTCTGTCGGTGTCGCCATGTGGAGCTGACCCTGCCCCTGCCCTTCTCTCCTCGCCATCCTGCTGCTGCCGTGCTTCTGGTCCATTATCTGCCATCAGTCGAGCACCGACAGGCTCGCTCACTCCCCTCGTCAGGGTGATGCCGTCACACTTGGGGTAGGTGCTGCATCCATGGGGCGGATCGGCGCACGCTTCGCTGGCACTCGCTGCTGGCTGCTGTGGCCGTGGTAGTGGTGGTAGCAGGTCCGATGATGACGACTCGGGCTGGGTTATCGGGGGAGGGGGTGAGGAGGGCCCACCACCGGGACTCTGTCTGAGGAGCTGTGCGATCCAGCGACGCCCCTTCTGGCGAATCTTTCCCACCAGACGGCCCGTTGCCGCGCGAAGAGGTGGGGCGGGGGCCGCAGCAGACGGGTCACTCGTCGGCTGATACACACGCCACCAGTCTGCACGACCAAACACACCACACACCAGGAGAGAGAATTGAGGACATATTAGCAGCTTCCTCCTCTCTTTTCTCTATGTGTGCTGCACACCTGAGGCCACCGCAGGCGACGCAGCTGTCGAGGGCAGCGCGGCCGGGGATGCCTGTCCCTCAGGCGACGACTGAGTCAGCTGCACCATCCGGAAGCGAAAATGGACTCGCCGCTTCCGGAAGACACTGGCAGAGTTGCTCCACCGAAACGTGTAGCGCACCAGAGGCCGCGAGGGCAGGGACGGGGAGAGGGGAGACATGTCAGGCCCTGGCACAGAGACGGCATGGCGAGGGGGGAGGGGGGGCAGCAGCAACGGGCCACCCATCCCGTCAGCTCTCTCTTGCTCCGCCGGAGCTCGTGGTGCTGGTGCCGCTGTGGCAGCTGTGGCGTCGCTCTCCTCTTCCAGCCGGCCGCCCTCCACCATCAGCTGGAAGGAGGGGCCATCGGTGTCACCACTACAAGCAGCAAGGCCAGGCCACGACCGAGACCGAGACAGCGACCGACGCGAGGGAGCGCCGTGCAGAGGGGCGGGGAAAGGTGCCGGTTGCTCGGCTATGATGGATAGCAGAGAGGGCGTTGAGGGGGCGTGTGTGGGCAGGGAGGGCGAGCGAGGGACGGGCTCGCACGGGTATGACTTGGATCGTCTCGTCAGCCATCGTGGGCGCCGTTCCACAGCAGAGGCCGACAGCGACATCGGGCCGGTCGACGCCAGCAGCTTGCTCGGTGCCTCGTCGACCGCCCTGCTCTTGTCTCTCGCTGAGCTCTTGCTCTCATCGCTCGTGTGATGGGCGGGCTCGCTCGCTGAGGGCTTCGATGCAGGCCGCAGCCACCCCGTTGCCCACGACGGCCGCCTCCCAGGCATGTCATCATTCTCACCCATCACGCCGGTGTCCCCTCCTCCTTTGTCATCGCTGCTGTGCGGGCCCCACACGAGGCCGCGATCGGCCGGGTCGTCGCCAGTGAGACCTACCACATAGGCCAGTGGGTGGTGGAAGCAGCCCTCCACGGCCCCATCGATGGCACGGTGGCAGGCCAGTGGATGCACCAGCACCGCAGGATCGCCAGCAGGGGTAGAGGGGGAAAGAGACCCATCGGTTGACATCATTGACGTCTGCGGCTGGTCTGCTGCTGACGCATCCGGTGGTGCTGCTGCTGGTGGTGGTGGTCGTTCGGGCAGCTGCTGGGAAACGTCGTCTCCTTTCTGCTCGTGATCAGATGTGGGTGGGAGAGAAGGCGGCCGTGCCTCGACCGACGTGGCGATGAGCGAGCCGGCGAAGTCCTGATCTGTCGTGGCGGTGTCGGCTGATGCCTCGCCTGACGGGAATGCGGGGGCGGGAAAGTGGGCCGGAGGGGAGGGGGTCGCCTCGCCGTCTCCATAGTCATGATACGGTGAACCGTCACCCTCGCGGCTCTCGTGCTGCTCCCTGGCCTGTGGTCGCTGGTAGGTCTGGATGGCTGCCCGGGCGATGTTGGCTGGGGAGCTGGTGCTGGTGCTGGTGGTGCTGCCCTCGACGATGAGGGCGGCGGTGACGGTGAAGTCGATATCGTGCTCGAGCAGATCGAACTCCCACTCCACCTGAGAAAGAAGGACACACACACAGACACGCAGAGACCAATGGTCAGGTCGCCGGCAAGATTGAATGCCGCATGTCGGTCCTGTGTTTTCTGCCGCCTTACTTTGGCGAAAGGCGGGCAGACGCACTCGAGACAGACCACGGCAGCAGTGCCGGCCTCCACACCGAACGCCAGAGACCCATCCCACTTTCCCTCAGGCCCCCCACCCACCACCAGCCGCTCAGACGATCTCCGCCCCTCGTCTGGGGCGGCCTCACCCGTGCTGACCGGCGGCACAAACAGTCCCCTGCCCATGTCGAACATAGCCGAGATGCCGCCTGTCAACAGATCTGCAGCTTGTTGGGCGTAAAGCAAAGTGGGATGCATTGCCGGGCTCACAGGCTCGCTCGTGGATGCGGTCGACCGACGATGGTCTGGAAAGTGGCTGGTAGGTGGCGAGGGCAGGTGAGGGGCAGGAGGCCCTCGCTGTGAAGGGAAGCCCAGGTCAGCCACAGGCAGGGTCGATGCCTCGCCGTCGTCCTGCCCGGCGCTGCATCCCGGCAGCGATACGTTGCTGATCTCTCTTGGCGTAGCGAAGTTGGAGTGAGGCTCGGCCTCTTTCCACGCATTACTGTCGCTCTCAGTGACGGTCTCGAGCGACGCCTCCCCCTGGGGACGCTCCTGGCTCACCACAGACACTTCGCTGGCCTCTGCGGATCGTGTGCGGGCGGTGATGCTGTTGGTGCGGGCGGGCCGGAAGAGATTGCTGATTCGCTCGCCCAGTCCCGGCCCGCTCGTGAAGGCCGCTGGGTGTACTCCCGACGGTGGTGGGATGGGGACAGCGTCGCGGGGAGATGGCCCAGAGGTGAAGAAAGAGGGGTAGACGTCGACGTGGCCTTTGGCTGCGATCCACGCTGTCACAAAATCCGGGCCGAAGTCGCGGATGGGGAGTGACTTGAGGAGGGAGGGAAGGGTCGGGGGGCCGGGGGGTTTGGTGGCCTTGGTGGTGGTGGTTGTTGGTCCTTTTGCCTGGTCTCCGGCTGTGGCAGCTGACGCATCTGCTGCTGCTGGTTGTGGTGGTAGTGTGGGCGGGGTGAGGTGACACCACAAGTCATGTCCGCACTGATAAAGCGACTGCAGATACTCGCGCACACGACCCTGATGCGCAACACATCCATCATACCAAAGAGTAAGAGAGTGAGTCCATGACCTATCAGTGAGTGAGCCTCTTTCCTCAATCTACCCACCCGCAGTTCGTCGGCGGCCTTGTCGACGTCCATTTTGCTGTCGCTGTCGTGACTCCCGCCCTCACCCTCACTGCCGCTGCCATTTCTGGACGGCACGGCTGCGTACACATAAGGCCCCTCCCTTTGCCGCCTCTCCTTGCCACTGGCAGGCGGCAAAGGGAACTGACCCGCATACGGCCGACACACACGCATCAGCTCCCTCACCCACCGTCTGTCAGCCTCGCTCGGGCCACATTGCGACTGAAGCCGCGGCACCCACAGACCACCAGCACACCCTGCCGCCCTGGGATGGCCCTTGGGCGACCGCTCGCCTTTGGAGCCGCTGTGGCTGGTCGGCCGAGGCACAGTTATGGCTGCTGGTGGTGGCTCAAGGGGCAACCGCGGGGGCAGAAATGGGGATGGCGGGGACGAGGGCGCCGGGGGGACGGGTGGGGGTCGGGCAGCGGTGAAGTGCAGCCGCGCGTGGCCCTTGAATGGCGGTGTGTGTGACGTGAGATGGAGGTCGAGAGTCGCATGGATGGGGAGGGCCTTGACGAGCGGCCGCAAAGTGTCGTGTGAATCGGTGACGCCCACCAGAATGCCGTCAGTGATGGACCGCTCCAGGAAGCCCTCCAGCCACGGCACCGGGAAGACCGGCAGATGGATGCCGCCAAAGGGAGAGAGGTGCGTCACATGGCCATCTCCCTCGCCATTACCGTCTGCCGTCCTCTCGTGGCTGCACTGCAGGAGTTCCCCAATGGCCATTGTCCACCGCCAGACGTCATAGCCGCTCGAACAGACCACCAGCCGCCCCTCGAGCAGCCCCAGCTTGACCACCCTGACCAGGTCGTCACCAAGCTGCTGCACCAGCCACAGCAAACGGCTCGCCCTGTGAGCGTCAATCGACACGGATGGCTGGGACCAATCTGCATCTGAGAAGCCCTCCCCATCTGCTTCATCGTCATCGCAGCTCAGCGGCGGCAGGGTGGGGAACGACGGGCATTGGAAAGGTTCAGACGGCAGCCGCCTGGGCGCCCGAGAGAGATGGCCGGCGAGAGCCTCGAAGGACTGGATGCCAATCGTGCCGATGAGAGCGTCCCGTTCGCTGCCTCCTGCCGCGCCGGTCGGCCGCCGCCTTCGCGCCAAGAGGTTGATGAGAGGCAGCGGTGAGCTATCGGGCGTGCAGCAGTGCCACGGTAGTGAGAAGGCGAAAGATGCATCGTCCTCATCAGCCTCATCGTCTTGATGAGTGCCGTTGTTGTCCTGCTGGTCGGCTGCTGCCGTCCACTGCGATAAGACCGCCGCTGCGTGGCGCCAGAGAGAGGTGTCCTGGAGGTAGGCGAGAATGCTGATGGGCCGGGTGGCCTGGATCTGCCACCGTGCGTTGGCGGGAGGGCTCGTGCGCTCCAGGATGAAGCTGATGGTTGTGTCGGGCGTCTGGAGATGCCCGCACAGCGCCGCGTCCGCTCCATCTGTCATCATCTTTGTTCCTTGAAAAAGCTGCCGCACCAGCCCGCATGACTAGGCTGCTCGAAGCGAGGAGACTCCTTCTCGAATGCCCAGAGCCAACAAGCTCGCAATGCACGATGGATCGAGCCGCCGGCAGAATGGATAGGGCGGCGAGGCTGCATGTGAAGACCGCAGCTCATCACTCATAGTGTAGTCGCAGGCCTCTCGTGTTTTAGTGAGAAGGACGGCAGGTCCGAAAGAATCGCTCATAGCTCTTTGTCTGTTTGGCGCATCCACGCCGACCGACCGACAGAGCCACCTCACCGACGTGACTCGACGAGAGAACTAAGGTGAGCACGACAATGGCCGCAGCCACTCATCACGATGGTGTACGTTGCTCCGGTTCGGTGTGCCTGTGCATGTGTTTGCTGCAGTCATGTCGATGAGTGACGAGGGCGGCGCGCCGCCCAAACGGCCCCGCACACAGGGAGGAGAGGAAATGACGCCATCCGATAGCAAATCGGTGAGGCAACTGACTGACAGAAGAGCACTCGTGGTCACATCACACCTGTCTGTCTGTCTGTCTGTGTGTTGTGGTTCAGTCCATCGCTGAGGGTATGGCTCAGCTGGAGGAGCGCATCGCGTCACTTCACTCACACATACAACAGGTGACCCACACGTCAGAGGGCTCACTGTGACGTGACGCCATCCGTCCAGTGGGCTCTCACTCTCTGTGTTGCCGTCGGCTGTTTGTGTGTCTATCAGGCCACTCGCGAGGCTGCCGATGTGCAGGAGCTCTTCAACAAGACAGTCGCAGCACAGGTCAACCACACACAAACACCCACACAATGAGGCCGTCAGCACACTCTCCCATTGTGTGTCTGTGTGCTGTCGTGCAGACGCCATTTCTCGCCCAGAAGTGGCCTGGCGTGTTGTCGGCTCTCTCGTCGGCTGTCGAGGGTCTGCGTGGGATCGGTGAGGGCGTCAAGGGCACCTGCCGGCCGATCGGCTGGGCTAAGCCGCCGCCACCCAGACACTTGGGTGACGACCTGTCGGCCGACGTGTGGCGTGGGGTCATCCACCCGATGCTGTCTGTGAGTGAGGCCGTCTGCTCGGCCCGCCCCACCAGCAAGGCACACGGCAGCCAACTGGTCGATGAGGCCTTCATGCTCAAGCGCATCGACCAGGACCTCAACAAAGACTCACTCACCGGACTCGTCGATGTCGAACGGCCCACCCCTCCCACAGGCACACCCACAGCAGCAGACACCGACCCCCCCGGTGGCCCCCCGACACACCCACAGCCAGACAGCGATGCCGCCACGCCAGCGGACCGCAGCCGGCGGTTTCGCTATCTGTCGGCGTCCGCCTATGCACTGGAGCGAGGAGGGGCGGTGTTGCAGCAGATGGCCGATTTTATTCATCTATCGCACAAGTACAAGCTCACAAAGGAACTGCCCCTCCGGCTGTCGGCTGATGGGATGGCCGACGACTTGGCCAACAAGACGGCCCTCGATGAGCTGCCACTCGCCCTGGCCGTCTACAAGACATTCGGCCATCTGCTCACATACAAGCCCGAGGGCAGCGACGAGGAGACCAGCCTGGCACTGGAGCGGGTTGAGGGGGGCGATGATGGCGACCAAAGTGAGAGCGGCCAGGACAGTGAGGATGGCATGGACGAGGGAGGGAATGAGGAACAAGATGACGACATCGACCAGCAGGGGCAGGAGAATGGCGGCGGTGACGTGAGTGCCGGAGAGGGACCAGGGGGCAGCCAGCAGGGCGGACAGCCAGGTGGTGTGAGGAGGCAGCGCTACAGGATCGGTGAAGAGGACTTCACGACGGTTCACCTCGCTGATTTGCCCCCCACCCACCCCTACCGCAGCACATACGACGTCGACGATCCCGTCGTCCGCCATGATGACTGTCTCTACCCATCATTCACAACATTCCTCAAGGCGACGGTCCTCATGCGGTGGTATGGTCAAGAGGGGGTGGAGGAGGAGGAGCTGACTGATGCTCATGTTGGTCGTGACGACACTGGGTATCAGTTCCTGCTGACGGCACCGGCCATCGAGGGCTACAAGACCGTCGACTACATCGATGAGCATCCAGTCCACCAGGGATATGACGGCCGGCGACTCATCATCCTCAAGGGCACCGTAGCGACCGACACCATTGCGGCCTACCTGTTGGTGGTGAGTGGCAGCATCCGCCTGTACACAACCGAGGCGCCGAGTGACGGCAGCACAGACATCGATCGCTACCCCATTGCCGTGGCGGCTGCCCGCCCTTTGCTGGCCAAATATGGGCTGGAGATGACAGTGCTTGCATAGACGGCTTAGCTGACGACAGCACACTGGTGAGGAGGAAAGAGAGTAGGCGAGGGAGAGAGCAGGCGTGACAATGCCATGGCTCTCATCATTCCTTGTGTCGTGTGCTGTGTTGATGTCTGCAGGTGTCGCATCACTCTGTTGGCGGGGCAGCGGGGCGGATTAATGCCGCTGACGAGAGGATTGGGGGGGTCGATCATGGTGCATCTATCGGGATGGGGCGACATCTCCGGCTGACGGTCTGTAGCCGACCTGTCAGGCCGATTGGTGTGATGCGGTGAATGCTGGTGGGAGTGAGTGATGGCGTGTGGCATGGTGTTCACAGCTCGACCCTCTGCTGGCGTGATGTGTGTCGGTTTCAATGTATCGTGCCTGCCTTGTATGTATCGATACCAATGAGCGGACGGGCGCTTTTAATTGTATGGTGGAGTGTGTGAGTTGGTTTTTAATTTTTGGTTTTTAATTTTTCTGTCACCGGTGTCTAGGTTTTGTTTGTCCGGGTTTTGGGTTTCAGGGTTTCTCCCGGCGCTTTCCCCTCTCCCTCTTTTCCATCGCCTGGGCACATACCAGTGCCAGCACTTCTCGAATCTTGGCAGATCTTTGGCGTCCGCGTGTCGCTGATTCATTGATCTGACGCATGGGGCGTCTGCCCCGACTGCGCACCCCTTCCCCACATCCGCCGATCATCTCGGGCCCTCCTACGGCAGTGTTGGCAAGGCGGCAGGCGCCGATTCCCGCGGAGGGGATGAGTGGCTGGTGTCGGCCGGTGAGCGGATCTGTGCACTATAAGAGGATGGTGGCGTGCAGGAGCATCCAGCCCGACGACTACGTCGCGCTGCTGCAGAGAATGGTGAGCGATGCACACAGACAGACGTGCAGAGAGAGGTGCAGGCATCGTTGTGGCTGTGCAGGTTGGCGAGTATCCGCTAGATGTGGATGAGTCCTTGCTGCGCGCCATGAGCTACCGCTTCTACGAGAGTGCGGAGGAGTTCTTCCCGCCACAGATACAACAGGCAGGCAGGCAGGCAGGCCACACACAACGGGCCGACACATTGTGGTGGGTGTGATGTGGTGTCAGGTGCTGACCCTGTTCAGGGATCTGTCGTACGCCGACGAGTGCGTGCTGGGCGGGCTGGTCGGCAGGTCAATACATTACATTACACGAACGAACGAACCATGTGGATGTCTTGTCTTACCTTGGCTTGCTAGAATGGCTCACTTTGTGTGTGGATGTGGATGCTTGTCGTCAGGTTGGACGACATGCTGATGAGGCCCTCCCCCAGGCGCATGTACGAGCTCATGGACGCTTACGCCGACCTGCATATCTCACACCCACTCGTGAGTCTACCGGGGCACTGCATACACACATTTGGCTGGTTTGACGCACTTTATGAGTGTCTTGCTGCGGTGTCTGGGTAAACAGGCGCTGCAGCCGGTGCTCGACAGGGTGTCTGATCGCATGCAGGAGTTCACCAAGGAGCTTCCCAGGCTGCTCGCCTCCATGGCGACCTTGCAGACGCACGACAGGCTGCTGGTGGACGGACTCGCCACACAAGTGAGTGGGCCACACGCGAGCAGCCGCTGACAAATCTGATTGCTTGACGGCCTTGGGTTGTTCGCTTGCCTGCAGGCGTATTTGCAGAGGGACTACATCAGGGACAATTTCATTTGGTGAGCTACGAAGGGATGGCGCTTCAGGTTCTGAGAGAAGCTATGTGTGTGTGCTGTCCCGTCACCACTCAGGGCGTTCGAGGCCTTCTCTCGCCACGGATACACCCACGGCGACATCGAACCAGCATTCAAGCAACTGGTCACTCAACCGAGAAAGGTGAAGGCAACACACAAACGATCGGCTCGCAACACCGTCATCTCACCTGTCCATCCCTGTGTGTGGGAGTATGTATGTTGGTGTCGGTCTGTCATGGACGTGAGCAGCGGTGGTCGTTGGGCGAGAAGGTCGGTCTGCTGGCGGGGTGCGTGCGGATCGGCGACCAAGAGGGGGCTGACAAAATGAGGTCGGCACTCGATGAGAGAACTCAACGAATGGGAGGGCCAGGAGCATTCCTGGACCTTCTGTGCGTGTGCGCAGGTCTGAGCTGCTAAGTGACGTCAGTGGAGACTCCGCCAAACAGTCACTGCTGCTGGAATACATGAAGAGGCTCCGGTGGGTGTGGTGTGCCAGTACAGACAGACACACGCAGACGAGGCACTAGTTAACCGATCTGTCTGTGTGTGTGTGTGTATGCAGGTTGCGTGACGCTGGGTTGGTGCGTATGTGCGAGGAGGGCCTGGAGATGTCCCTCCAGTCCCTTGATGCCGTCAGGGGGCACCTGGCCCACGACATACACGCACTCGCCATGCTCATTCCCACGCAACCCACACTCCTGGTCAGTCAGTCAGTCAGTCATTCAGTCAGTCAACACACACACACGGCGCACAAATGACCCTGACTATGATGTGTGTGGTCACTAACCACTCTTCCTTTCAGGCGGTGGCTATGACGTCCCCGATGTTGGTGCAGTCTTTGGCGCGTCTGGATGCCAAGAAGCTGACCCTCCTACTGCACGCAGCCTGTTGCATGCTGGTCCACGCTACATCACAGCAACAGGGGGCTACTGAAGCGCTCGGCATGGACAGCCACTCGGCAATGTGGGCCGGCTTACTGACCGGCATCGAGAGAGGCTGGAGGCAGCTAGACCTCACGCACAGGCGGATGCTGCTCGCCGCCATTATCTACTTGCAGGACCAGACAGCAGTGCAGGTCTGTGTGTATGTCTGTGTGAGATCCACACACACACACACACGCACACCACCCTGCTGCTGTCCTTTGTGTGTACGGATTCAGACGGAGGCCGTTCTGCCTGCTGAGGCGGTGTCATTCATGCGGTCCTTTCGCCATGCGGGCGTGCCGCCCCTGCCCCCTTCCTCCCCCTCTGACTTCACCTTCAGACACGCCGAGCCGCAGACACTCGCAGGCGTCAGTGTGCTGCGATTCCCAGACCGCTATTCGCCCCCAGCAGCAGCAGCAGCAGCAGCAGCAGCACGAGCTGATGGGGAAGACTGGTTCGACAAGGCCATCTATGACGCACTCACGAGGACCACCGAAAACGGCGGCGCACCATCGGGTCAGCTGCCGTCGTTCGTGTTTGGTGGTGTGGACGACTGTCTGGTCGGCGACGTGAGAGGCACCACTGATGGTAATTGTGTGTATCTGGATGGTGATGCTCGAGAGAGGAAGCTGCTGGTAGGTCCCTGGAAGCAGCTCGAGATGGCGGCTGTGGGGTGCGAGGGGCGTCACGGTGCGGCGGGTGATAATGATGTGAGGGTGTGTGTGCTGGCCACACTGCCGGGCAGCAATGTCAAGGAGGACAAAGGGCTGCGGGTCGTTGGTGTGTGTGGAGACTGTCCAGACAGACAAACAAACGGACAGGCAGACAGACAGGCAGACAGGCAGACAAGACAAGCAGTGAGCGACTGAGAGTGGCTGTCTGTCTGTCTGTCTCCTTCCCATGGATTGGATGCGTGTATACGTAAACGGAATGTATGCATTTGTACATCGAGAGAGAAGCAAACGACCAATCGATCGATCGTCGAGTCTTGATTTACAAAGTTGGTACAAGATGTCCGTATGGACAGATGCACAAAGTTTAAGAGCTCGTCCCGTCCATTGCAAACGAAAAGCGGACACACGCACACACAGGCAGCACAGACGGTGTCTATTAATGAGAGGAAATATCCTGCATGTTTCTCTCTCTTCGCTGTCTCTCGAATGTGTCTCGTTTCTCTCCCGTCACTCAGGCGATCACTCTTCACCTTCATCCATCACTCAAACACAGGCAGCAGGCAGGAGACGCGCACTCAATTTTCTCGGCATTTTCTGCACTATGAATGTCGGTTTGTCTTGAGCATTGGTGCTGTTTTTGGCAGGTTGGTTGGATGGACCAGGGCAGCCTAGAGGTCTGTGGAGACTTCAATGACCTCCTCGGCCTTCTTGGCCTCGACATGGTCGCCCTTGTCGACGATCAAAGAGCTGCACACACACAAAACAAACACACACACACACACACACACGAACACAAACCATATCATAAATGTACCACTTTGTCTGTGTGAGCAATGAGGCCATTATGCATGCGGATATCCATACATATTGTGGTCCTTGAAGTGGTGTTTGACGGCCTCGATGATGGCGGTCACGTCCAAGGCGGGTGTGGCCGCCTGCTTCTCCAGCTGCTGTATCTGCTCGGAAGAGACTCGGTCGCTCACCACGGCACCGCCCGTCACGTGCCCTCCACCGACTAGGGCCTCGCCCTCTGGCGTGAAGAGGCGCAGATCTGAGAACGTAAGATGGATGGATGGATGGATGGATGTCTCTGTGTGTTTCTGCTTCCTACCTACCTTTGAGGCGCTTGAAGAACTCGCGGCCCTCCTTGTCGAGCTGAGTGCCGTACTTCGCCTCTCGTTTCTTGAGCTTTCTCTTGTGGATGGCCACCTTGATGAAGTAGGTGCTGACGGCAATGACCGCACCGCCGACTGCCATTCCCGCCACGAAGGGCACAATGGTCGCAGCGGTCACTGCGGCGGACCCCTGAATGTGTTGTACACGCATATCTATGTCTCTGTAGCACATATGAAGAGCGCCGACAGAAAGGCTGAGTGAATTACCAAGCCAAGAGCCATCGCGCCCTGTACAGTCACTGTGGAGGCGAAAGCGGAGAACAAAAACAAACGACAGATAAAAGATTCCAAAGTCGTCCCCCTCACAATCAGAGACCTCATCAGTTGCAGACCCATGTCATACATGTATCCTTCTGCCTGCCTGCCGTCCTCCCTGGCTCTCTCTGCAGGGGACTTACATGCGAAGATGCCTCCGCCGATTGCGCCCGCCGCCAGCTGTTGGCCCACGATCTTCCCGCCCGTCTTGCCATGTATCTTCAAGGCGTTCTTGAACTTTTCTCCGAGGCTCTTCTTCGCAGTGCGGCACATGTCGTACACAGATCCGATTGGCTTGGTGGACTGGCCCAACAAAAGCTCAGAACGGCAGTACATCTGGTCCGTTCTGAGCACAAGGAGGGACGGTGTGTGAGCTGGTACATCGGACACACAAGGAAGGATAGTGATACTTCGGGTCATAACGGACGACGCCTGTGTCGATCTTGCTGGGCAGGACTGTCGACAGGGTGGCCTGCATTCATACACACGCAGGGAGGGAGGGAGGGAGGGAGGGAGGCAGGGAGGCAGGGAGGAGGACAGCATCTGTCAACATGGTGGCTGGTTGCATGTTCCCTCCTCTTGTCCATGTCCAGTCATGCTGACGTTTTTGAGTTGTTTCGCCTTGGCCTCATCGACGGCGGCTTTTACCTCATCGCTATTGAAGATGTCGCACTCCAGAGGGGAACCGATGTACGCAGGAGGCTCCGGCTCCGGCTCCGGCTCTGGCTGCTCCTGCTGCTTCTGTTGTTTCCGCTGCTCATGTTTCTTCGCCAGGTCATCCGAAATTTCTGTACACATACCGAGGACGGCACAGGCACCCATACATCAATGTCGTGTCTCATTCATCAGAGGCAGGCCAGACCACTTGCCTTCCCTGCCTGGCTGGCTGCGTACCCTTGCCTCGCACGTCCTTGAGTCTCTTGGCGAAGACCTCCTTGACGGCGCCTTTGTGCTGCTTTGAGGTCAAGTAGATGGGACGGCCGATTGTCACTTGTGCTTCGTCCTCGGATGGGAGCGGATTCTGGCGGGACACATTCCCCCAGCCAGACCCAGATACAGATTGATCCCTGTCTGGCTGGCGTCAGTTGCATGCATGAGGTACCTACCTGTACTATGAAGCACATGTCTCTCGGCTGAACGTACACTGTGCGTTTGTCGCCGCGCCTGGCCCACGTGTCGATCTGTGCCAAGAGTCCTGGTGGGTAAAGAGGGTCGTCGGGAGCTGCACATACGCACGATGGACAGGAGCAAGGAGTGCATGAAGCGGGCGAATGGGTAAGTGTGCGTGTGTGGGTGGGTGAGGTGGGGGACTGACTGACCACGGAAGCGCTCCACCCCAGGCCGCTCTGGCCCTCTATAGATGCATCTCACATGATCCCACCTGAGTGTGAGCAATCAATAACGAACAAGAAACACCATCACGCACCCCATATACATACGGCGTGGGTGTAGTTCAACCAATGAGTGCCATCACTGCTCACGGGTCCTGTGGTTCCCCATATTGGTAAGGGTCTTTCTCGCACCGCCCGCACGCCTGTGGCCCCCCGGGCATGCCCGGCACCTCGAGCTCACAGGTCTTGCCGATAAGCTTCTCACGGACAGCTGCCACGGGGTCCGTCCCTCGTTTGCTCTTTTTGCTTGCGTGCATGCTCCTCCACGCATTCCGCTCGCAGCTGTCCGGCCATCCCGGTCCAGAATCCTCACCAGGTGTCCCTTGGCCCGGCGTGAACATCACCTCGCAAGTTACTGAAGGCAGGCAGGCAGGCAGGAGACTTGCTGGAGTCAGACGGGGCGCCGCGTTCCTTTTGTGTGTACCTCGCTGCTCAAACTGGACGTCACTCCACTCGTGAGCGTCGAAGAGGCGGCACTCGTTCGATTCGCCATTGCAAATCGACTCAGCCCGAGAGAACTTCAAGGGACACAGGGAGGTGAACGAAACAACAACAGCCCCAACCTCGAAGAGACGCATCGCTCCTTAGACGAACTTCGTCGCTCTCTCCGTCGGTGTGCACGGGGCGGGAGGCGTTTGCAGCGTGGATGTCTCGCTCAGGCCTTGTGCGTCTTGCTTGTGGGATCTTTCGATGGTTCGGGGATTACTAAAACAGGGGGCCACTGGCAGTCTCTTGGCGAGGCCCCCATGCATGTACTAGCCGATCCACGTATTCTGCCGGAGTATTCCTATTCCTTCGAGCTGACAGCGTCCCTGTTCGTGTGTGAGGGTTGCAATGGGGGAGTTTTCTCATCAGATGATGAGTCACTGAGTGATTGAGAGTGAGTCGATTGACACCTTCCTTGCTTGAGCCAAGCCGGACTTTGACAGACATGACACGTACGTTTAAATCGTCCGCGTGTCACACTGATCGCATTGCGATTGCACCATCACGCACACGGCCAATACACACAGGCAGAAAGACGTGTAGCACTCGACTAAGCACACTCACGCACACAAACACACACACACACGCGCGGAGGAATTGCAAAATAGGAGAGCATCCCCAGGAGTGGCCAAGTGAAAGACAAAAACAAAAATGGCGCATGCAGGCAGACAGACAGACAGGCGCAGACAGCAATGCTGTCCCCACCACCCACCTCACCCACCCCTATCGACAGCTTTCCAACATTCCCCCCTCTCTCCCCATCCCATCCGCCCATGACATGATACACACACCATACCATCCCGTCCGCCCACCCACTCAAAATCGAGAAAATGCCCTCCGTCCCCTCCCTCCCTGCCTGCCTGCCTCCCGGCATCAATGCCATGGATGTGTGTAGGTAGGTAGATGGGTGACACCGACCGATCAAGTGTGTATGGTGTGTGTGGAGGGAGATAGATATATCACCATGAGAAGAGTGTGTTCTGTCCCACTAGGTGGTCGAGGCGATTGATCCAGTCGATGGACACGCGGCGCGTCTGGCCGGCCGGCGCGCTCGACGCTATCGTCAGCATCGACACACCCGTGTTGTGGTGGAAAAACCTGACACACATATCAAGCAAGATGCCATCATGACATACACACGGCACGGTCGTCCCTCTGTCTGTGTGTCGGTGTACGTACCTGATGAGGGGGTTGTCGTGTGTGCCGGTGATGGACTTGATGAGCAGGTCCAGCAGATCGGCGTGCGCCACGAGGATGACCAGATCGGCACTCCCACTCCCCGCCATGTGCCACAACCTGCCATGCCAGCCACACACAAAGACCGAACGTTGGTCCGGTGCCTCTGTCTGTGAGTATTAACATATTGTGTGTTGGCAGGCGGTGTTGTCTGTCTGTAAACTACGAACCACTCGGCGACTTTGTTGGCGCGTTTCAGTGCCTCGGCCAGCGTCTCCTTGGAATGGCCTGGTGTGGGGAAGCAAAGCAGCACCCACCGATTGACAGACAGTGAGTGACACACATATGGACTCACTGACTCCTTGCATGTCATGTATGGCCACTCTCTCTCTCTCTCTCTCTCTCTCTCTTCTCTCTCTCACCTCTGTACCAGCCGTCCTTCATGGCGTCGGGGAAGGTGACCTTGCCGGGGAAGTGCTTCTCGAACTCAGCCGTGGCCCATCCTGCACACACTCATCTCATCTCGCGAATGAATGAATGGCATGAACGAACATGAGGGAGGGGCCGACTGGCTGGCTGACCCTCTGAGGGCACAAATCTGCCGTTCTCCTCCTTGTACATGCCGCCAACCTGCACACACGCACCACAACCGTAATCGAAGACCACCTTTTGGCCTGACTGAGTGCTCGTCTCATCTCGTGTGCGGCAGTCAGTCAGTCAGCTACATGCATACCTCGTACAGCTCTGGATTGCAGAAGACGCTTTTCCTCTCGAGACCGAGCGACTCGATCACGGGCATGGCCGTCAACATCGCCCGGAGCATCGGCGAAACGTACAAACGCTTTACACAGACACACACCAAGAAACAGAGGGAGCATCACATACCCTCTCTCCGTGTCCATCTGCCCCTCACCCCACCCACCCAAGACGTCGACATACCAGTCTGGGGAGGCCCGCGGCACTCTTCCGGTCACTGCCGATGGAGGTGGTGGTAGTGGGGGAGGACGCGCTGGCGCTGTCGGAATCGTCCTGCTCCTCATTCTCGCCGCTGTCGCCGTTGTTGGGGTTGGATGTGCGGGGCGGCAACAGGGAGGGCGGGATGTACGAGTCGATCATGGACGACAGACGGTCCACCTGCTTGACGCCCAACGATGATATCTCGGGGTCTGTCCACAGACAGACATATATATGCACGCAATGACATGCCATGGGCATCTTGCTGTCTGCGTTGTGTGCGTGTGTGCATGGGGCTGTGGAGCATGTGTCAGTCACTTGAGCTTCGCCTTCGCTCGAACTCTCGGTTCATATCCAGCCACTTGGAAGTGCCTGCGAGGAAATGGCCAATGCAGCCGTCGGAACAGACACAAACACACGCACAGAGGGCGGCGCAAGTGAAGAGTGCTCGTCGAGGTCATGACGGGCTGTCGGTCCCTCTCTTACCTGGGCTTGGGTAGCTCTGCTTCTCGCGGAGCTGCTGATAAATCTCGTTGTTCGAACTCTGTGCATGACGAATCATCAGGATCTGCACCACACACAAACACACTGGAATTCGCCTACGCGCGAATGGTGGCCTGCATCTGTCGGAGATCTATTCTCCCGTCAGCCATCTCGTACCTTCATGGTTGTGACCTGCGTCGCGGCCGTCGGAGGGCCACTTCGCTCGCTCCGAAGACTACTCCATCAACTCCCCGTGAGGTTACGAAGGAGTGCGAGCTCGGGGTCGGGCCCCCTTTGCCCCCCCAGTCTCAGGCTTGTCGAAGCATTTCTCCTCTCACCGCATCATGGCAGGGAAGAAGGGCCCCGAGAAGCCCAAGGCAGACATCGCAAATCTGCAGGTACTACTGGAAGGGAAACATGCCATTCATTTCAACGTCGCCCTGTTGCAGATATCTCAGTATGGCGGGTTTGCGGCACGAAAGGCCAAGGAGAGGGCCGAGCTGGAGCCGTCCATCGACGTGCTGCTGGAGACCTGCAAGCAGCGGCTCCTGGAGGCAAAGAAGGAATACATGGCCGTCACAAGCCAGCTGGGCAAAGGCCAGGCCGCCAACCTCGATGTCGAGCCCAAATTCGCTGCCATGCAGGTCGACAAGAGCCTGCATGGCGTCTCCCCAACCATAGAGAGATGTTTCGATGAATGGTGTTTGGTTTGTCTGCAGGCGGCACTTCAGCAGCTGCAGAGGCAAGCCGTCGACGAGTCCGATGACCGAGCGGCCCTTTCAACCGTGGCCGCAGTAACCCGCCGCTCAGCAACGTACCGGAGCGGCGCACAGGCCGCATTTATCGCAACATTAAGGGCGCTGCTCCATGACCTCTTGCTGACCACTGACCCGTACCTCTCTCTCTCTCTGAGCATGGTCAGTTCTGTCCTGCTGCTGTCTCTTGGTCTTTTTTCTTGCAGAGCCAGTCGATTGGACCACTTGGACAAGACGTTCAGGTGGTAAGTTAAGCTGGCTGGCACGGACGTCTCATGTGTGAGCCAGGCAGACACAGGCACACACACATACACGCCCGCAGCTGATTATGCCAAGTGTTTCTGTGTGTCTGATGACAGGTTCAAGAAGGAGGCTGCCAGTTGGGGAGTAGACATGGAAGGAATCGCTGCGGTACCGACACAAGCCCGGCACACCGAGGGATGGAGAGATGGATGGCTGGGGGGATGGGTGACGATATCCCTGGTGTGTTCAGGCGGAATCAGGTGAAGCCGAAGGCCCGACCGAAGTCGGTGCAGGCTTGAAGGAGGGCGAGGGCACAGAAGAGGACCAGCAAGCTGAAGAGGAGTCTGCCGAAGGAAGTAGCGAATCCGAGGGGCAGGAGGAGCAGCAGCTACCTGAAGAGCAAATCAAGGAGGACATCGCTGCAGCTCAGGAAGGTGAAGAGCTCGACCCGTCCCGCTTTCCCGGCAGCACCTTCTATTCCGCTGATTGGAAGCAAGAAGAGCTGCCCAGAGAAGAAGAGGAGACCCCCAAGGTTCGACCGAAGAGCCTACTGGCCCGGCTGATGCCTTCTTTGAAGCCCCTGACGCCGCCCGAGCGACTCCGCCAGGATTACCGCACCAAAGAGCTGTTTCGGAGCGACATCCAGCCTGCAGAGGGGCGCTCTCACACGCCATCCACAACAACGGGCGGCGGGATGTTCTCAGGCGTCCCATCCACAGGGCGATGGGCGCACAAAGGCATGGCTGTGTCCCGCCCTGAGACAGCCCACATTGCTCTCACCACTCCTTCCCAGCCGGCGTCTGCTCTCGGGTCCAGGCCGGTGTCTCGCCCATCTGGGATGAGGGAGAGGCAGAGGGGCGAAGACGGGACTGTCCTGACGGGCAAAGGGCCGACCGATGTCGTGCAGTCGCAGAAATGGGGTGACAACGAGACAAGAAGTCGCCACACACACCACTTTGTCTGTTTTGTCTATTTTGCCTCCTGTGCAGATTCTTCTTGGCAGCGAGCGGCTGATATCGGGAGGGGCCCCAGGACTGCAATGGATACCGGGACCGCGAGACTGCTCTTGCCATCGGAGTTGTCAGCACTGCGTTGCCGTGGAAACGCCAGAGGCAAACATTGCGTTCTACTGATTGCAGGTCTGTCGGCCAGCGGTGGATTGCCAAGCGGCACGCACAAGTCGACGAGGCCATGTAAGGAGGAGACACAAACATGCCATGGATGCGGAATGCCACCGGCTCCCTGGTCCTTCCTCAGTCGCCGAGAGGAGTTCTCTGCCTTCATGAGCGACTATGCGTCGAGGCAAAGGCGTCTAGAAGAAGCCATCAATCGGTCACACCTCGCAGACATGAGACACGTCCCCCAAACGCCCATTCTCTGTCTGTCTGTCTGTCCGTTCGCCCGCCCGCCTGTCTGCCTCTTTAGGCGCATCGAAGCCAAGCGGTACGGGGCCACCCTGCAGCAGCGGGCCTACATGATGCCCCCTGACGCCCATCTAGACGTCCATGAAGACATGGCAGCGCAACAGCGATACCTTCAGTTGAGGAAGGACGAGGACGAGCGCCAAGGCCGGCAGCAGCGGAGCCAGGAGGACCAGCCCGGCGAGTCGAGTCTGCTCTCGCGGACAGCCTCGAGGCTGCCGAGCGCGGCTGTCAGTCGAAGGAACACCGTGATGCCTCAGGCCGAAGAAGCAGATGAGACGGCGAATGAGTGTGAGCTTGCTGAAAGAGCGAGACAAACAGACACGGGCGCTGTCTCGCCTTCCAAGTCTCATTCATTGTTGCTGCTGCTGGTTGGTTGCCTGCGTGGGTCCGTGACAGTCGATGAGATGCTGCTGTCTCGCCCTCCACTGTTGAACCTTGTCGGGTCGACTCAGGTACGCTACCTACACCTGTCGCTGTCTGCAAACACATGTGCAAGCATGCTTTGAAAGGGACGTTGTGTGTGTGTGTCTTTTCAGCTGGCAGCTCCCACTGAAGTGGATTTGTCGCCGTCGGCAGCCCAGTCGCCAGAGGCCGCAGACGCGACTGCCATCGATGAGTCAGTCAGCATTCTTTGCGTCAATCGAGTGGCAGACAAACAGTCCACATTAATGAATCACGCCGGGATGCATGTGTGTGTTTTGCTTTGCAGGGCTTCGCGGCCGGGAGTCTCCATCAAGCCCGGGGAAGACGTGCAGCAGCACGAGTTGATGCTCAAGAGGCACCTGTACCAGCACCTCATGGTGAGTCAGACACATCAAGCAAGCAATCATCTCTCTGTTTCTGTGCGCATGAATGCACCAGGCGATCCCCGGCTACGAGCAGGATGGTTCTCCGCTGTCCCCCCCCTCACTCACGTCACCATCTCTGGCACCATACCCACCCAGGCAGCACATCGACAAACGGCACGACCCCTGTGCTGTCCTCGCCGCGCCCTGCACACTGTGGAGTGCCAAGCACCACCTGACGAAGAAGGAGGACCAGGGGAGTGGAGGTGGCTTGTCGCTTGATGCCATCAGGAGGAGGCAGTTGTGGGAGGTGGAGACGGCCAAGCAGATGATGGCCAAGATGGGCACGATGGTCGACAGTGCCGTCATTGACAAGGGGCTCGTCATGCCACTGCACCAGCTCAAACGAGGGTACGCAGGGAGGGAGGGAGGGAGGGAGGGACACACTGCTCGACCACTCAGCCCAACAGCATCACTGTTTGTGTCTGTCTCTGTGTGTGTCTGTCTGTGTGCCCACCCGCCCACAGTGTGGCTCCTCACACGACTGTGCCCCGTCTGTTGATCAACCCGCTTTACGAGACCAAGGAAGGAGAAGGCCGGCAAGGGCAAAAAGAAAAAGGCCGGAGGCAAGAAAAAGAAAAAGTGATCAATGACCGTACCGACCGACCGGACTGTGCGTTTGAGTGAGTGAATGAAGAGCCGAGAAGCTCAGCACGGACAGACAGACAGCCAGCCAGACAGACAGACAGACGGACGGACAGACGGGCGTATGATCGGTTCAATTTGGTGTGGCCATTGTGATGAATCCGGGCCATTGCGTTGGTCTTAGCTGAGTGACGCCACTACGGTGTTAAAGCGTCGGCAATGGAAACGTCCGTCCACAGTCGGTGATCGAATTGGTTGGCAGGAACAGACAGACAGACAGACATGCAATGCCGTCACTCACGCACGTGTACTAAAACAGCGACGCAAAATTCCGCACCCAGCCAGCTATGCGCTCATGCGACTAGACAGACAGACAGACAGAAGGCCATCCGAGCCAGGGAGCGTTAGTCGTACGGACACACACACACACAGACACATGGAGGGCTGGATTCACGTCCCGTTTTGCCAGTGCAGTGCAGCAGAAGAGAATGAGGTCACGCAGCTAATATCGACACGGATGGATGGATGGATGGATGAGTGGATGTGTGTGAGTGAGTGAGGAAAGGTCAGGCAAGGCAAGGAGAGAAAAATGCGGCGAAAGCAATGCAGCAACGAGCGAGCAACGCTCCGGGCGGTTTCCCGCGCCGCCCAGAGGCACTGACGCGTGAATGACACTGCCTGTATCCAAGACCCTGTTCTCAACCACACGCCACACCACGCCACATAACACAAGACAAGACAAGACAGAGAGAGATCAGAGGCGCAAACAGTCTACCCACCCACGAGAAACAACACCTTCTTCCCCTCTCCCCCCCCGCCAGACAAACCAGCCAGGGGGGGCGACACTCTCTGTATGAGTGTGTGCATGAAGGACAGAGGCATCCGTCCGTGGCAAAATTCATCCCCTCTGCAGTGCACATGACCGGTGCGAAACGGAAAGACAAAAACAATACTCAGGCACTGTTGTACTGTGGGTATGGACTGACAGCACACGTCACGTGCACACCAAGGGAAGGAAGGCAGGGCGCAAAACAAGCGGACACGCCGACTCACAGACAGACACAAGTCCCTGCCGACTGACTGACTGACTGTCAAGGCGTCTGTCGGGCTACTGAGGCAGACGACGGCAAAACGGGCGGTGACGACAGCGCCGCATTTGCGGATGGATGGATGGATGTCTATGGATGTCTATGTATGTCTGTGTGTGTACGAACAAACAAACCCACCCATGTGTGTGTGCCTCACAGTCTGTCTCTTTGCTGCATAGGCATGGATCCACACGCATAGCACACGGACAGGCACACGCAACCCAATCAAGCTCCAGATAAACGCCCGGCCATGCGTATCCATCCACTCACTCACACGTAGGTCCATCGATATATAAACATTCCTCTCCTTCCCTCTACAGTCTCTCTCTCGCCCCCTCCCTCCCTCTCTCCCTCTCTCTGCCTCCCTCTCCCCCGGGCCTTTGGCCTAGAAGGGTCGTCTCAGCTTCCTCAAAAACGCCGCAACGCCCTCGGCGTGGGTCGTGGACGCATACAGATCCTCACCAACCAGCGCCCGGCACCGCGCCGTCACCTTGTGCAGGTTGCGCCGGGGCATATAGGGCACCAGATGATGCTCGATATGATAGTTGAAGTGCCCCACCCAGCACGACACCACGGCGTCCCACGACCCCATCACCACACGCCGCAACACAGACGGAAAGGAGGCCTTGTCGTCACCAGCAGCAGCAGTAGTGAAGCCGTGCAAGCCGTGGTCCATGGCGGCGCGGTTGTGGTTCTCTGTGACCCCGGCCTGGAGGGCCACAAAGCCGTGGAGCCGCTGGTCGACGGCCGACGTCTGGTGGACCGTCCCGAGGTACTGGTCGACAGTGATCGCGTCGAACAGGAAATGGTTGAGCGATGCGCACAGGGCCAGCGAGGCAAAGCCGAACTCGCCGACCAGCATGATCCATGACGCGTAATGCCACGACGCGCCGAACAGCAGGGTGGGGAGGAAGGGAGCCGCCATGCGCGCCATGATCCCGCCGAACACCAAGGCGTCCCGTCGCTTTGCGGCTTCGACGACCGACCTGGCAACCTCTAGAGGCATGTAGATCCACAGAATGACGAAGAACCACATGAAGCTGGCCCATGTGGCGTAGCCGGTGGAGAGCTTGTCGAGGGATGCTTCGAGCAGCTGAGCGGGGTGCCAGTAGACGAGGGGAGTGGTGTCGAGGGACTTGTCGCGGCCGACGACGTGGGGAAAGGCGTGGTGGGCGTCGTGCACAATGGCGCCCTCTGACCAGTCGATGCCGCCCCACACCACGGCAAACCACTTGCAGAAGCTGCACACGGCCCGGCCCCCACACACACACAGCCCCCATGTGAATGGGCATCCATAAGGTCGCCTGTCCCTCAGCCACATACCGCTTTCCCTGTGCTTTGGTTTCGAATGCCGACTGATGGCCGACGTCGTGGCAGAGGTACTGCCCGAGCAATGCGCCAAAAGCCCCGCACCCGATGCTCGCCACATAGAGCAGCCATCCCCACCAGCTGGCAGGGATTCGGCCCTGGATGCACCAGTGGGCTGTCAGGAGCGAGATGAGGAACAGCACAGGGCCCTGCATGTCCCACAACCAGTGCCTCAACGGGTACGCGAACAGCCCCTCGGCGGCGAACTCCTCGATGAGTTTGTGCAGGGCCTTGTCGCGGCTGCACATGAGGTCGGACGTGTCTTCGCCACTACTGGCGTCTGGCTGAGTGAGGTAGCCCATCCAGCTGACGCGCAGCCGCCGCCACACCTGATCGGACTTGATGTGTGCTGTGTAGAACGAGAGGGAAGCATCGATGCCTGAAGGAATCAAGGACACAAAACAAACCAACCATGTGGAATGCGTTTCCCTCCTCCATGGCGCATCCGTCTGTCCTCACCAACGAAATCAGCCAGGAAGTTCCCTCCAGGGTGTTTGCCGGGCGCCGTGAGTCCGCTGATGTCATAGACGCTGCCGTTGATGATGGTCCACTGCCGGCCCTCCTTGACTGCCTGCCGAAATGCGGCCGGCGTGACGTACTTGGGAGTCTTGGCCTTGAGGCGCATCTCGTGCTCGTGGCGCACGTTGAGGCGGTCACCGTTGCCGTGACGCCACCACCTCATCAGGTGGTCTGCCCACGCACAAGCTGCAAGCAGAGCAGAGCAGAGCAGAGCAGAGCAGACAGGCAAGCAGTCTTGTCCACTGACGTGGCCCTGCCCAGTGACTCTCTCTCTCTGCAAGCGTGTTCACACCAGTGAGTTGGTAGAGCACACAGCCTCCCAACAAGACTCCCACCAACGTGACGGCGCCTGCATGACAACACCACCAACACGCAACACGTGAGTGCAGCGAAGCAAGCCGTGAAAGAGTGATGTATGTCCTCTGTCTGAGTGACTGTCTGGTCTGCTCACATCGTGTCCACAGTGTTGGCTCGGAGACCAGGGTCAGCCCGACAAGCCCAACACCGAAGAGGAGGGCATTGACGAGCAGGGCGTTGCCAGCGAGCCAAGGCGGCCCCGATACCCGCTTGGCTTGCATCAGCACCTGCTGGACGACCTCCCTCCGAGATAGTGAGAAGAGGTCAAGGAAGCCCATCGAGGCACTGGCGGCGCGGGACGGCGGACGATGGTAAAGTGGGTGCTGCCCAGCCGCAGATCAGCCACCCTGAGCCCTCCAGCTGACCACCTCAGATTAGCTCCACCGCACGCAGACACACGGACAAATCCTCGGCAGCAGAGAGACGGCCCTTCTGTGGCTGTCTTTGTGTGACCTTGCTGTGTGACCTTGCCGTGGAGCCCTCTCTTCCTCAGAAGCTAAGCTCGCAGATTCTCGAGCGCGCACCCACCGGGTTCTCCGCCCTCCCCTGTCCCTTTGTCCCTCCGCCTTTTTCACCCTTGGTTTGATTGGAATCGACAGACCGCCCCTGTCCCTCCAAGCCGACTGACTGACGGGTGAGGTGTTTGTGCTGGCCTTGGCCTTCTTTCCTCTCCTCGCCTTGGCTTGGCTGATGGAGGACCTTCGTGCGAAGGACCAGTTATGGGCGCAGAGTCCCGCTGGCGACATGGTGCGGGATGTGATCCGGACGCTGCAGGAGAGCGACCCCGAGGTGCCCTCATCCATCCAGTCGCTGCAGCCGGAGCTCAAACGGGTCGACAGCGACCCATCCATGCCCACCGGGGTGGCTAACGGCATCACAGGCGACCCAGAACAGAGGCAATCGTCCTCACAGATTGCTCAGGTGGGATGGATGGAGAGTACCTAGGGGGGAGGGGTGAGCGCACGATGGATCTGTGTCTGTGTGTGTGTGTGTGTGTATTGTGTGGATGCAGCCAGGAGGTTTTCGGCGTCAGTATTTGGTGCATCGCAGGAGGGGCGGCTTCGGCAGACACAGAAGCTACCCACCGTGAGCAGCACACTCGAACATACAGCTAGCTGGCCACGGACGAGCAGCAGCAGACTGTCCCTTGTATATGTATGTGTGTCCACCTCCCTCTCTCTGTGTCAGTTTGGTTGAGAAGATCACTGATCCCTTTTTATACACCCGTTTCCAGCTCATGGCCGATGACGAGGCCGACAGCGATGAGGCCGACGAGGAGTCCCTCTCACCAGAGTCGGACCGGGGCAGGAGGCGACGCTCTGCTCGCGGCCGGGGCGTGCGGCCGCTCCAGCCGCTGCCCCCCGAGCTGGAAGGCTACGTGGAGCTGGCCGAGTCGGCCGAGGCCGAGAAGGGCAAGCGGGCCAACACGCGGCAGACGGTCATCACGATCCTCAAGTCGTTCGTCTGCTCGGCCTTCCTCTTTTTACCGAGGGGCTTCTACAACGGCGGCCTGCTCTTCTCCCTCCTCACCATGGCGTGCTCGTGGATCTTCTCTGTGCACTGCATGATTCGGCTCATCAAGTGCGCGAGGCCGGGCCGCGAGAGCTACGGGGACATTGGCGAAGCCGCCCTGGGCGTCGTGGGCCGCGTGTTTGTGGAGATCTCCGTGGTGGTCTCGCAGATGGGCTTCAGCACTGTGCTCATCATCCTGTTCTGCACCACGGTGCAGGACTTCCTCAACACCATCGGCCGCTGCGACCCCTCCTACTATGTGGGGCTGGGGATGCTGGTGGCGCTGCAGTTCCCCCTGCAGGCCCCAATGGCGTGGGTGCGGCGCATCAAGTACTTCGGGCCCGCCATGCTGGCTGCCGACTTTTTCCTGGTCTTTGGGATGCTCATTATTTTTGGGTTTGTCATTGGCCGTCTGTCTGCGTTTGGGGTGCGGCCGGTGCACCTCATCAACACCAAGTCGTGGCCGCTCTTCGTGGGGACGGCCGTGTACATGTGGGAAGGTGCGGTGCGCGAACCAGCCAGCCAGCCAGTGGCAGGCAGACACAAGAAGCCAGGGGGGCATGCCATTCGCTGTGTGTCCTGTGTCATGTGTGTGCAGGTGTTGGGCTGATTTTGCCCATTCGTTCGTCCATGAAGGAGCACCTGAAGCCCAAGTTCCCTATGGTGTGCACACCTGCAGAGATGTGACACCTACTCAATCAACGGACCGGACCCCTGCTCGCTCCCCCTGTGTTTGTCTGTCATGGGTTGTCAGATCTTGTTTTTCAGTTTGTTGGGCGTGCTGGTGGTCTATTCGCTTTTCTGCAGCTTCTCGTACCTGGCCTATGGCTCCGACATCCGTGACGTCATCACTGTCAACCTACCTAACACACCCGCCGTATATGCCGTCCAGGTACGCTACACGCCAACCACAGGCGCACTCATACACAGTTCCCTGTGTGTGTGGTCCTGATCTCTCTCTCTCTCTCTGTGTGTGTGTGTGTGTGTGTGTGTGTGTAGATAATGATGGCCCTGGCAGTGTTCCTGACGACGCCGCTTCAGCTGTTCCCCGCGGCCAAGATCGTCGAGCACTGGCTATTCGGCATCGGGGGGCGCGTGACGCTGCTCAGGAAATGGAAGAAGAACCTCGTGCGCACTGTCATGGTACGCACGCATGATCAGATCACAAACCACACCACTCCACAAGCAGACCGACACACATATGATATGTGGCTGTGCGCTGCGCCTGTCTGTTGCTCTCTTCTCTCAGATCGCGATTTGCCTGGCTGTGGGTTACTACGGGCGCCCTGAACTGGACAACTTCGTGGCGCTGGTGGGTGCGGTGTGCTGCGTGCCGCTGATCTTCATCTACCCCTGCCTGTTCCACCTGATCCTGGAGCGGCAGACGGTGTCGCTGGTGGGCAGCGCCACAGACCTCTTCATGGTCATCCTGGGGTTCGTCATGATGGGATTCACCGCATGGCAGGCCATCGCGACATGGCACCCCACTGGCAACTTCTCGAGGTGCTCAGAGATGTTCGACGTCCCACACGCGACGTCCTGACACCCACCTCTTTTGTGTGTGAGAGTGGGCTCATTTGTTGGGTAGAAGTGAGGATGGGGAAGAGGCTGGAGGGGGGAACTCAGGTGGTGGGTGGGTGGGTTTGGTTGGTGCTGGGCTGTCCGACAGGATGAGATAAAGTGGGTGGGTGAGGGCGATACGTCTAGCGCTATGTGGCTCGGCGAGAAGACATGTCATATGTGTGTATCGTATTGTATAACATGGCGTTACATGGGAAGCATGCTCGGTGGACCGACAGATACGTATGTACTGTAAGTGCACTGCGCGTGCATGCATGCGTCTATGTATGTATGTCTGTATGTCTACATAAGGCTCCCTGTCCAGGTGCGGTGCTTTGAATGGACCGCCTCTCTCCACCTGTCTCTCTCTCTCTCTCTCTCTCTGGCTGGCTGCCTGTGGTGGCCTGTGTGCGTCGCTATTGGTACTGTCTTGTTCTCTGCGCGCGTGTGTGTGCTCCAACACCGGGGACGCCCCTTTTTCTCTGTGTAATGAAGTTTCTGAGGACAGGACAGGATGGGTCTCACTCACTGGGTCTGCCGTGTCGTGAGTGCTTTACGTGCTTTTTCTCACACACTTGTCGAAAGAGGTTGAGGGAGGGAGAAAGGGTGGTTTTTCCAGACATGTGTCGCCTGCCTTGCCTGCGTGTCCGTACGGACGGACGGACGTACGTCACGTCAGTGTCAATCCAAACGCAAACAGACTGACAGATCCAGCTGCGATAGCGGAGCTTTTTAGCTTGCACACTCGAGTCGAGATCGACTGACCCCATTACCCAGCGAATCGTATTGCCGCTGTTGAGATGCAGCACATCTGTGCAGCAGCGGCTTCGCAGTGCCGACTCGTCGGCAGTACTCATCGTCAGCGCATATCATCCCCACCCGTCAGCCCCAATTCCCCCCAACTCGACCCGTTCGCGCCATCAGCGCCTCATCGAGGGCCGGCGCACCCCTCCTTACCTATCAGCATCATGCCATATGGCATTCCTGACGGCCGCTATCAAAAACACGCCATCAACGACCACAAACCAGCGGCAGAAGGCCCCAAATCGCTGAGAGGCGGCTTTCCGGTGACCATGACGGCCGCAAATGGGCATAAGGGCCCAGCTATGACCACAACTGGGAGGTTTCCGCCCCACAAAGCCACCAAGATGAGCATCTCTGGGACCAGCATGCCATCAGCTGCCGCGCCAGCGGCCAGCATGTCGGCTATGATAAAGGGCAAGTATGACGGGACCGGGGCCATGCATGGGAGCATGAGCAGGGAGAGGGGAATCGTCAACGGCAACGTGCCACACATCGCTGGCCCCACTGCCGTGAGGGTAAGTTCGTGAGTGGGGGAGACACCCAAACCTGCAATGAGATCATGGTTAAACTTCTCTTCGTTCGCAGGTCTCCGGTGGTATTCATGGAAGGCTGTTTGTCGAACAGCAGACGTCACCGAGTCTGCACCGACGCACACCGAGGCCGGCCACACCGATGCCTCGTGATACGGCCATGACGGGGAGCGGGAGGCTCTATGTGAGGCGGGAGAGTGAGGCCGTGCATGGCAACAGAATGGATGTGCTCGGTGGGAGCGGAGGGAACGGGAGCCTCAACGGCAACCCTCCACACATGAGGGTGAGTGAGTGACACACACAGAAACCTTTTCTCAGGATGTCTATGTGCTGTCGCTCGCTTTGTTTTTATTTGTTCAGGACGGCGGTGGCCAGCAGGTGCACTCGGCATCGCGTGTCAGCAATCTGGGCAATGTGGGAACGGACACCAGTGGAGACATCCTGAGGAACTCCAATGTCATGTCAGCCGTCAAGGGGGGCCACAGTGATGCCATGACGGTTAGCGCATGAGCGAGCGAGACACAGCCATACGCAGCGGACAGATGCATAATATGTTCTTCTTTCGCAGGTCGGTCGTGTTGAGAACCTCGTGGGCAGCAGCCAAAGGCCGCCGAGCCTGCACGTCCGGCACCCACCAAGGCCAGCCACACCGATGGGTGGCCATGTGGCTGTCAACAACAGCGGGAGGCTCTGTGTGGGGCGGGAGAGTGGTGCCACACATGGCAGCAGAGTGGATGTGCTCGGTGGGAGCAGAGGGAAGGGCAACGTCAGCGGCAACCCGCCACCCAGTGGGAACTCCACTGCTGTGACGGTGAGTGAGTGAGTGATACACACTGAAGCCTGCACTCAAAATGTCCATGTGCCGATGTGATGTGGTCGATTTTAGGACGGCGCTGCGCGGCCGCATGCATCGCGTGTCAGCAGTGTGGGCGCTGTGGGCGTGGAGCCTAGTGGACTCCACCTGAAGAACCCCAATGGCATGTCGGCCATCAAGGGGGGCAACACTGAGACCGTGACGGTGAGTAAATGAGCGAGAGAGACACAGCCATACGCAGCTGACAGATCCATCATGTGCTCTTTGTTCCCAGGCCGGGCGTCTTCAAGAGAGACCACTGCCTCCTCAGAACCTCATGGGCAGCAACCAGAGGCCACCGAGTCTGCACCTCCGACATCCACCTAGGCCGGCGTCAGCGATGCCCGGCAACGTTCTCACGAGCAACAGTGGGAGGCTCAGTGTGCGGGGGGACAGAGAGACCATGGATGTGGGCAGAGAAAGGGGCAGCATCAGCAGCAACCCATCACACAACAGCAGCACCGCAGTGAGGGTGAGTGGGCGGGCGCGGCGCATGCACGAGACACACACACAAGCTCTATCCATATGTTCATGCGCTTGCGATGCTCTCTTGTTCAGAGTGGCAGTGCTCGCCTGTCATCGAAGTCGATGGCCGGCGGCGTGGCCATGGCAGTGGGTGGACAGAGGGACAGCAAGAGCGCCACTGGCCCGCCTCGCCCGATGATATCGGCCAGGAATGGCAGCAGGACGGCGATGCGCGTCACACAAGACACACGACGGCCTCACAACCAGCACACCATAGCGAGGGTGAGCGATTGCACGAGCACGAGACGCGCACAAACCTGATTGCGAGGATGATTTGTTCGCCCTGTTGGTTGATGCAGGATGGCACCACAGCCGCGTCGGTGCCGCCCAATGTCAGCCACCGCAACCCGGCCATCAACCGGCGAGTGTGTAGCCTCGCCTCACAGAGGGACACCAACAACACCAAAGCACCCACAGCAACCAAGGTGAGAGAGAGAGAGAGAGAGAGAGACGGACACCACACGCATCAATGTCATCCATGTCTCTGTGCCTATGATTGCCAGGTTCGCAACGCCTTCATGTCGTGGCTCCGCCGCCTCCAGAAAGGCCTGACCACCCTGACAAGGCGCCAAAGCCTCCCACCCACCGCCGCCCCGCCCCCCTCTCACACACATACACACGCAGCCCTCACACAGGATGACGCCCAGAAGGTCATATTCTTTGACCTCGACGATACACTTATACCGAGCCATTACCTGGAGGCTCTGGGCGTGCATCTCTTCCTGGCGGCATGCGCCAAAGGCCAAGAGCCTGACGGCCAGGGCCTATTCCAAGGCGTGTCCACTGGGCAGCGGGAGAGCACAGCTGAGGAGGTGGTCAAGGCCTTTGAGGAGACCGGCAGGGCGGCCGAGGAGGTCATCCAGGTTTGTCTGCGGGAGGGATGGCAGCCTATCCTGGTTACGAATGGGACACCTAGATGGTGAGTCATCTGATATACACACGAAGTCACAATCCATTCATCCTGTTCTCTCTCTCTCTCTCTCTCTGTCTGTCTGTCTGTCCGTCTGTCTGTCTGTCTACAGGCTGGATGCCGTGTTCCAGCAAGGGGCATTCGAGCGCCTGGGACGGGCCCTAAAAGACGCCGGGGTGCCCGTCATATCGGCCCGCCAGCGTGCACTGAGTCGGCTCCTGCGCCCCAGCATGGACAACGAAACGATGGCCAAACAAGCCAAGGAGGCGCAGTATGAAATATCGAAGGTGAGCAGGGACATAGAGAGGGAATTCCTCTCCATCATACACACATGTCTGGATGCGTGTGTGCATGTGTGTTGTGTGTGTGTTTGGGTGCTGCTGGTTTGTTCAGGCCATCGCCATGCTGGAGGAGATGCAGAAGCGCCCAAGTGCCACCCATGTCGCCAGCGTGGGCGACCAGGTGTGGGATCTGATACCCCTCGACGAAATCAAACGGTAGGTGGGGAGCGGAGCCCACACAGAGACACAGAGACGGGGCACGAGATGAATGCATTACCCGACCTTTCTGCAGACGCCGGCCTGACATGTCTGTGTGCAAGATCCGGGTGCAGCGGCCACTGGGGGTGACACATTTCCTCAATGTGAGCGGCCAAACCCAACACACACATACGTGCAGACACACTCTAGCGATTGCTGTGGAAATGAATGCCCATGTGTCTCTCCGTTGTCTGTTGACATATTGGTTCATGCAGCAACTCAGCCGCCTGAAGGAAGCCATCCCCACCATCCTACGGTCGACGACGGACGGGCCCCCCACGGACCACAACTACGGCCTGGTACACTGAAAAGGGGAAAAGGTCAGAATTCGATTCTCATGTCTCTCGCTCCCCTTGGCTTTGTTGCAGCGGTTGGCAAACAACCAGAGCGGCGCGTTTGAGGCGGTCAGGGAAGCGGACGGGCGGGCCCCAGGCCACGATGAGTACATCTCCCAGGCCAAGGAGAGCCAGCCCGACCGACTCGACCACACGGTAGGTCGACCCGACACACAACAAAGGAGCCTTCCACACACACCTCGCTGCTGGTCTGTGTGTGTGTCGCTCCAATGGATGTCCATCCATCCATCCATCCATCCATGCAGGTGCTCGATGACTTCATGGACACCACCGCCCCGCCCGACGAGTACACCTTTCCCCTCCTCTCCCAGCCACCGGCACGCCCACACATCACCCCGACCGCCCGGCTGATAATGAAGACTCTCGCCAACAGGGACCACCTGCGCCAGGTGGAGAGGCGGCGGGGCATGTCCCATGAGGACACCACCTCGTGGCGGCAGAGGGAGCAGCAGATAAATGGGGCCATCGACTCCATCCTTGACCGTCTTCCCCCAGAAGGGCCCCACCAGCATGGCGCCACGAGAGTGAGCAGGAGGGCGGAGGGGGCGAGGATGGTTCTCGTCAGAAAGCCGGGACACAGTGAGAGGAGGAGCCGTGTGGACAACGAGCCAACCCCGAAGGTGGACCCGCTCCCTCCCCAGGTCCCCTCTGCCCACCCACATGTGCGCACCCTGTTGTCGCTGCCCATGCCGCACCCCGTCCACGCGTATCCCATCCCTCACCCCCCACACATGGCAATGCAGCAGCAGCAGCACCCAAACGCAATGCAGCAGCAGCAGCAGCAGCAGCAGCAGGGCCCTGCCACCAGCTACCACAACCATCACATGGTGAGAGCGAATCGAAAGACACACGCGCTGACTGACACCCAGAGAGACAGACAGACCCAAAGAAGCACATGACGATGCTCTGATATTCTGTGTGTGTCTCTGTGTCGGTGTGTCAGGCTGCCCTTCGTTTCGAGCATGGTGCCATGCTCCGTCCGGCAGTCCACCAAAAGCACCCCTACAGCCGTCTGCACGTGTATCCCACCAGGCGCCTCCCGACCAATCTCCATCTCATGGCCCCCCGCCGCCTCTGACCCACCTATCCAATGCGTCACACACACACACACACATCACTGGAGCGAGAGAAGGGGCAGTCGTAGCAAGCCTGGCTGACGTCTGAGTGAGTAGTGGGTCAGTGGGTATCCACTCGTGGCGGCAGGGCTGCCATGCGTGTGCTGAGTGTACGGTATTTTCAAGGCGCTGGTGGCCTAGAGAGTGGGTGACGGCACTAGGCTGTGCCACCCTCACTGCCTGGCTGCCTGGCTCTCGAGATCTTTTCTGCTGCCGTGGAGTGTCTGTGAGCGATGGATGGATGGATGGATGCTTAGACGCGACAACGGTTGGCTGAGGGTGAGGGTGTCTGTGTGCGTGTGGCCAATTTCAAGGCGTTGGTGGTTTAGAAGCGTGTGGCCGCCTCCGACCTATACAATGCGTCACACACATACACATACATCAATGCAGCGGGTCGTAGCAAGCCTGGCTGACTGAGTGAGGGGCGGGTGAGTGTGTTTCCATCCATGGCGGATGTGGCTGCCATGCGTGTGCCGAGTGCATGGCATTTCAAGGCGCTGGTGGCCTAAGAGTGGGTGACGGCACTAGCTAGAGGCCTGTGCTACCCTCACTGCCTGGCTGGCCCCTGCCTCTCGAGATCTTTTCTGCTGCCGTGGAGTGTCTGTGAGCGATGGATGGATGGATGGATGGATGCTTAGACGCGACAACGGGTGGGTGAGGGTGTGGGTGTGGGTGTCTGTGACTGCGTGTGGCCAATTTCAAGGGACCGCTCCATGCTCGGATGATGCATCTATCGACTCTATGTGATTGTTCAACCCGCCACACACAGGCATGTTCCATACACGAATGGGTGTGCATCCCATCCGGCTCTCTACCCACTGTCCTCAGCCAAGACACAGCCCCACCCGGGCCACCCACCCGCTACATTGCATAGCAGCAGCATGCTATTGCCACCACGGCGTAGAGCGACCAACGCGGTGTCACTCACCGGCGCGACAGCTTGGTGCACCTGAATCGTGACCTGATGACAGGAAGCCAACCAGCCGATACACAGCAAACGGCGCCCTTCCCCCTTCTTCCCTCACCCTCACCAGCAATTCGATGCTGCCTCGACGATTGCAGGAATCACCGGATCCACAACTAATTAGGCGATTGTGTGCTCTCCATCCATCCACCAGATCATCAGATGTCCAGCAGCAGCATCACGGCCAGTGCACATTCCACAAAGAAGAAAACGACGGGCCACTGGCCCGGCCACTCGATGAGCGCCGCCACGATGCGGCCGCCAGCCATCCCCAGCAGCGACACGCACACGGCAAGGAGCACACCGCCATTGACACCCGGGTAGAAGGGCGCGGCGAAAAGCAGCGCCCCGACAGCCACGCCAAATCCACCGTACACGGCCCGCACTTCGTTCCTTGAGTCGGGGTGGACGGGCGAGAGCCTGAAGAAGCCAACCACAAAGTGCGGGCTGATAAGAGCGGCAAGACCCATCGTGATGAAGAAGATGGCAACGATTGCGACTTGGATGGACACCAAGCTGCTCTCTGCAGTCATTTGGATGGTGCTCTCACTTTCAGATCTTCCACTCAGATTGCAGATCTTGAGCTCGCAGACGAACCGCTCCCGTGCCATTTTGTGGGCTTTACTCACAATGAAACACAGATTGATGCATTTCTGCCCGCATGCGTGCAGGTCATGGATGTGAGTATCCTCTTCGACAACAATCTGATCTCCGACATTGACTCTCAAGACCCAGCTCGACAAAAGGATATCCTCGAAGTAAGACGGATGGACGACAGGATCTCTTCATCTGATGGCCTGCATCCCCTCTGCCCCGTCCCTCCGTGATTAGTGCCTGTGTCACCTGTATTCCCTCGTGACGGAGGAGGATGCCGACAAACCAGACAGCAAGGCCAAGCGCAAACACGCGGAGCGGCGGCCGTTTCTGCACCCCGACGACATCGCCGTCGAGATCCGCGCATACGCCACCGATGAGGACGGCACAACCACGCTGGGCGGTGTCACCAAGCCCAACCTCCTGTGGCTGCAAGCCAGGATGGCCATGATGCCCAAAGTCGTCCATGTCAACGCCGTCGACTCGGCCATACAGGTAAGTAGGTCGCTGAAGAACAAGGCATAAGGAGTGAGACGGGAAGGGGTCGACGTGTGCATCGTCACTGGTCTGCCTACCGCTTGAGCAGGGTGCGGTGACGTTCAACCAGGGCAAGGCGTTAGATCTGTTGCTCAAGTGCAAGAAGGAAATACTTTTGAGGAACCAGGACCTCAACTTCCATCGGATGCTCATCGAGCCACCGCTGCAGCTCGCTAAGCCAGAACCAGCCACCATGATCACCAAAGGTACCGTCGCTCAATCGAGTCAAGCCACAACGTACCCAACTAGCTCTACACTATATCCATGGTGTGCATGTGGGTATGTGTCCGTAGATTACGTGCCGACCCCCATGGTGACCCAGGCTGTGATGCTCGGCAACCTCCGCATGCTGGTGGTACGCGTGGATAAGTGAGGCAGCTCTATACCAAAATCAAAGTGCGCCGCTCACCCCCCTGATTTGTATCAGAAACTGGCACAGACGGACGAGGTGGACACCGAGGCCATCGGACCGATATGCATCCTGCGCAAACGTCAGTTAGCCACGACACGAGGATGGATGGCTGCCTGAGCGGGTAAACTGACGCGGGGATGGTGTGTCTGCTGTGATTTCTTTGGTCAGCAAAGCAAATTGAATACGTCACTTCGTCTCCGTTGGGCGCCGCGTGCTTCTGGGCGAGACCCAACGAGGCCAAATTCCTCCTCATGAAAAGTACAAGCGCGAGCACAGGGCATCAGAATGACCGTGACTGTCCCCTGCTCAGACTCTGACATGAAGAAGGGTTACAAGTTGGAGGTGATCGTCAAGGACAATCTCGAGCGCGAGAGACCCATCCTGCAGACCAACATACAAAACCCACACAGCCCACACACCAACAGAACACCGCGCAAAAGTACGTCGCAATAGAGCCGGGCAATACAAAAAACACCGACAAGGCAACCATAACATGCCCTCTGTTCGTCTCTTTCCTGTTGATTGGATTGCGTCAGGTCGTTGGGATTCCGTCACGTTTGTGCACATGGCGTGCGAAGGACCACCCAGAGGCGAGCGCTCCAACCTAGTGCGCAGGACTATCGCCAAGACACACACTGCCGCTGACCCACCCGCCGCCGCCGCTGCTGCATCATCCTCAAGCGAGCGACCGAACGAGGACGTCGAAATAGAGACTGGTCAGGGCACACACTCGCACAAAAGTCCCTGTCATGTCATGTCATGTTGTGCCATGTTGTGCCATGTTGTGTTGTGTTGGGTGCACCCTCCATCCGTCCACTAATCTGCCTCAGTAGAGTGGGTTGAGAATCGCCACAGTGAGGATGAGCTGGAGCGCGATGCGGTTGAGCTGCTCAAGGTGCTCAAGGAGTACGGCGGCGAAGACTTCGCCGCCGGTCTTCGGCAGCCAGACAGCGAGGGCAACCTGCCCCTCCACGTGGCGGCCAGGGCCGGCAGGAAGAAGCTGGTCAGGTGGCTACTGGGCCCCGACATACTGCCCCTCATCGACGTTGCCGCCGTCAACAGGGACAATGAAAGCGCAGAGAGAATGGCGGCCAAGCGGGGACACAAGGTCAGTCGCTTACAATGACAGATTGCAGATCAATGAAGAATTGAATTCCCTATGTATGTTCATGCCCATTATCTGATCGTCACATGTCGATATATTGCCAGGATTGTGCTGAGTTGATTCGCAAGACGGCTGAGGCGGACCAGAAGAAGGCGGACCAGAGGGCCGCTGAGAACGCCCGCAAACTCATCGCGGAGGAAGCCCGCAAAGGCAGGAACAAGCAGAGCCAACGAAAGGTGGAAGCGGGGGTGAAGGACACATAGCGACAGCTGACATCCATCAGACTGCCAAGACAGATACGGGCGCTTCCATCCACGTGCTGTGAATGTCTGCAGAAGGGTCGCAGCGGGTCAAAGGAGAAGACCGCAGAGGAGCAAGGTGCCGCACAGGCCGAGCAAGCCCCTGGCCACATGCCATTCCTCTCGGCAACACGGAGGTCCTCCAACCAAACACAAGTCGACAGTAAGCCAGCCAAACACAAGTCGACGGACGAAGCGACATTAAACTGTGTACCTGTCTCTGTCGCTTCGTCCGTCCCAACCAACAGGTTCTGCTGCCCCTGCCGTGGGAGACGTCGACGGCGACTCAGACATGGTGGTCGGCGGGCCGATGTCGAGTTCGCCTCAACCCGGGGGAGACCTGTCGACCACGTGAGCATATCACTGCATCGCCAGGTGCTCGCAATATGGAGCGTGCCTTCGTCCATTGCAGACTCAACGAAAACATGAGTGGCGTGCCGTCCTCTTCGGTGCCCTCCGCTGCCGCATCCATTAGGTATGTCAGCCAGCCACCTCAGACCATGGCTGATGGAACTGTTTACCTCATGTGTGTGGTGTGCACTCTATGTGTAGTCGGGCTTCTGCTGCGGACGAGGCTGAAGCGGATGTACCGGGACCCTCTTCGTCCATCGCCGACACGTGAGCAGTCGATGCACTTGACGTGGCGCCCAACTCCATCGGCCTCTCGACTGTCTGTCTGTTCTGACCTCTCTTGCTGCAGGTCTGCTATGCCATCCCGCTCAGCATCGCTGGCAGATGGCGATCGGTCTGGTGATGGTAATGAGGCGGTCGGTTCGGCGGCTGGTGGAAATGACGACAGCGATGATGAGGACGGCGACGCTATGCTGCTCAAATCGGCGTTCGGACAGCAAGCACGACAACAGCTGAGCGAGGGCAGGAAGAAGAAGAAGAGCAAAGACAAACACAACACCAAGCCGACCCCGACGCCCACATCTCAGCCGAGCCAGCCGTCCCGCCCCTCATTCCCACACGCAGCCAAGGCCACCGAGATGGGACGGCCGGCGACTAGTACTGCTGCCGAGAGTCGCTGCCATGGCGGCAACGCGCCAATTCCGATGCCATTCCCAGCTGCCATTCCCCTCTTCTCCAAGGACCGCTTCAAGACGTCACCTGGCAATGGGGGAGTGTTCCCTCCTCTGCCGAAGCGTCTGCCGGTGCCCGACCCACTGCCATCTGACGATGACAGTCCGTCTGGCGGTGCGTCGCCTCTCCCCCGGCCCATGGGAGGTCGTGGGGCTGGGAGGGGCCTTATGACGATGTTTGCCCACCAGCCGCCCCCGATCCCCTCCATCCCGCACCCCCGACTCCCATCGGCCGAGGAGCTGCGCAACAGACCGTCACTGCAGCACACTGGACAAGACCACCAACAGCAGCCGACACGGGATGAGGGGCCGAGGTGAGATCCGTCGTCACATCCATGCGGTCGGTTGCACACGCCAGATGTCCGTTGTCCCTCTACGTCTCCTGCAGCCTTTCTACGGATTCTCCTTCGGTGAGTTCGTCTACTCTACCGGATTTCCACGCCCACGTGGTGGGGGACCGTCGTGGGGGTGGTGATGAGCGCCTGGCTGGCCAGGTGGACGTGGAGACCGATGGAGGGGCGGCGGGGCATCGTGACGACGGGCGTGTGAGTGTTGTAGACGAGACTGAGGCGATGCGGGCCAGGTGAGAGGTAGCTAGGCAGTTGACCGATGGGGAGATCTCTGCGCCCGTTTGTCAGGTTTGCTGCTGAGTTGCTGCGCAGGGACCAGCAGATCGAAGCCCTGCGGTGAGAGAAGAGAGGGAGGAAAGAGAGAGAAGGATTGATTAATCACCGGTGTCTGCTTGCAGGCATGAGTCGATTGCCGCGCATCGAGAGATTGAGCAGTACGCAGCCACCAACGCACCCATCCACTTCCTCTGTGCCTTCTTTGGTCTCTGTGCAGGCTGCGTGAGGCTCAAATGGCGGGCGAGCAGACCGTCGCCGACACTCTGGCGGCCAACGAGTGCCTCCAGGCGAATATGCGTCAAGCCAATGCGGTCCATCGCCAGCAGCTCAGCCAACAGCACCAGCAGCTCACCAGGTGCGCACACCAAACAGGCAGGCACAAGGCCATGTGGGTCTTGTGTGTGTTCAGTGACATCGATCGCGAAAAGTCTGCAAATCAGCAGCTGCAGCACCAGTTCGAGCGGCACAAGCGGTCAGGCACATACATTCAAGAACGATGTAATGAGACTCATTTATTGATGTTTGCTCTTTGGACCATTGCATGCGTCGCGTCAGGGCCGCCGCGGAGAGGGAGGCGTCACTCCGACAGGAGAACGCATCGCTCAAACAAGACAACACAGCACAGGCACACGTCATCGCAATGTACGCACCTACCTACCTACGACACACAGATAACACACATCGTGAAAGGGAGCCCTCTGCTGTGCTACATCTTCCTGCTCCTGTCTGTCGGTCGGTCGGTCGGTCTGTCGGTCGGTCTGTCAGCCTCGGCGAAGCCAATCGGGCGCTGCAGGTCGACATAGGTCAGCTGCGGAGCAACCAAATCGACAAGTCAGTACTACTCATCCATCTTCCCCAGCAAGACGTGTGTGTGTGTGTGTGTGTGGTTTAGGTTGAATGAGGCCTTCGAGAGCCTGACGACGGAGGCTGAGCTCAACGGGTTTGCCGTGCAGCTGGCGGCCCGGCAGACGGCCATCATGACGAGTGAGCTGCCCCAGCTGCAGTCACTCATCACCAGGGCACACCAGAGGCATATGCATGCCCGCAGCCAGGCGCAGCAGGCGGCCCATGAGAGGCAGCAGGCCGAGTTGCGGCAGCAGATGCAGCGCCAGATGGAGGAGCGCACCGACTGTCAAGTGTGCCATGAGATAGAGAGGTCGGTGGTGCTGCAGCCGTGCGGCCACTTCTGCATCTGCCAGCAATGTGCGCAGAACCTGCAGCCCCCCGAGTGCCCACTGTGCCGGCAGGTCTTCACCAGCTGGACCAACGCCATATTCTCGTGACAAGAGATCGACCCACTGTGGGTGTGTGGAGGGGTGGGTGCTGGGGCGGGCTGTGGTGTGTGGTGGAATGCGTGGTGGGTTTAAGAGCTTTGCTGTCGTGTGTGGGCGTTGGTGTCGGTGTCGCCTGTGTATGGGTTCGAATTCATAGATGCATGTATGAATCTCATTCCCTTCTGCATACCGACAGTAAGTTGGTGTATCAATCTGTGGCGTGTACATGCAGGGGTCTCGCCCATGTGGGGGCCACCACATACGGCCGAGGCGCACACGGCGCAGGTATCTTGTCGTGTGGGTCAGTGCGTCAATCAGGTTCTTTCGTACCATGTGGCCGTTTTTGTCTGTCATTCACTCCATTGCATACATACATACATACGAACGTCTGTGTATGTGTGCCGCTTTATGTACGTATGTATGCACGTGTACGTGTGTACGTATTGGCTTTATGTAGTGCGTGTGTCCACATACTGCTCGCTGCATGTCCGTGTGCGTGTGCAAGTGCGTGCCGGCATATCTATTTATCCACACACGTGTGGATGAACTCGACTACTCAATCCTCTCAGTTGCACACACACGGTTGTCAGCCGGCCGGGAAACGAATTGTTTCCAATGCATTCATTCTGTATGTAAAAACGCCAATTATACAACAATTGCAGGTCTAGGGGACAGACCCACTCCCCTGTGCTTTGTCCTGTCCCCTCACTAACAAAATTCGTTCCATCCATCCGTCCACGCATCGCATCCATCCATCATTCCATCCACGCAATGCATGGACAGCCAAGTCATGAAGCGCATCCACACAAGACAAATGTCTGCATAACACAACGCACACTCCGCGCTGCCTACGTGTACACATACGTCACATCACACAGCTCACGCACCCTCTATTGACGGCCTGCCTCGTAGGCGCGCTGTTCCTCCAGCTTCGCCAAATCGTCCGGAAAGACACACGGCGCGAATAGCGGATGGCGTCGAGGGTGTCTTTCCACCTGTCCGTGTCTCTTGCTGTGTGTGCTGTGTGTCTCACTCACTCACTCACTCACCGTTTCCACGTGTCCCACGTGTCCTCCGTATGAAGTCGATCTTTATCTCGTCGGGGAGGCACTGCCGCGTCACCGCCCGCAGGGCAAGGGGTGGTCACTTTGTATTTAGGGGGTGGTCTTGTTTGGCCTGTAGCTCCACGGGGTTGGTGAACAGAATGAAATTGACTCCATTATATAATGGCCTGAAAAGTGCGAAAAACAGTCGTCACAAGCATAATGAGGGAATGAATGTGACTGGTCATGCGGAAATCTGCGCCATTCTCATACTGTGTGAATGAGCCATCAATGAAAAACTTACCCCCCATGATTGAGTTGGTGATTTCTCGGCTGTTTCTCCTCCTTTTCGGATGAGCGAGCGTGTATCGGACTACACCCAACCCCCTCCACCTACCCTCATCCCGCGAGACGGCGGCGGGCCCCCCTGTTGCGCATGCAACGAGAAAGGGACGTCTGCGCTGTCCACATGCAGCCGACGATGTGACTGCCGGAATCACAAGCGCCTCTGCACTAACTGTGTCAACTGCAAGCGCGGCACATGCACGAATTTTGCGTATCCGGCGGACCCGGCCGTTTGCGATGATGTGTCTATCGCCCTCGCGCGTGCGACTAGCTTCTGTCTGCGTGGGGGAGGGAGGGGAGGGTTTGCGGGACTGGGGTGTCTTGATGGAGCGGGGATTGATCCCTCCTCCCCTTGAGCCTGTTTGAGTCTGCGTGCTGATGGGACTGTATTTGTATGAGTATCACGGACACACAGACGAGTGTTACGGTTAATGACAGTTTCCCCCCAAAAAATGATTAATGAGGTGGGTGGTTCATTTTTGCTCATTCTCGCTCCTTTTCGTACCGCAACCGTTCATTCATCGATCATTTGTGTGTCCAGCAGCACAGCACGACACCCAACGTCCTTCCCCAAGGCATACACACCACCCCCACCCATGCTGCAGCCAAGACGGAGAGAGAAAGCGGACAATCCATCAATCAGAGACGCAGACAGACCATGGCGGGTACCGAGACACGTGACGGCATGCACAGCCAGCCCATGGGCATGCGCGGCTAACACCACGCCAGCCAGCCAGTCAGCCATTCAGCCCATCCACACCTCCCTCCCCCCTTCCCCCACCCCTATCACACATCCATCCGCTCATATGCGCCTACTGCAGCAGCAGCAGCTGCTGCGGCTGGGCGAAGGGGCTCTCGGCCTGCTGCAGGCCGGGCAGGTTGGCCTCATCAGCCGCCCCGCCCTCAGCAGCAGCAGCAGCCGCCCCGTCCCCCGCCCCGCCCCCCGTGTGGGCCTGGGTCTCGCCCAGCTTGCGCTTGCCGGTGAGTTTCTTGCCCGTCCCCTCCTCCCCCAGATGCGCCACGCGGATGTGGATCATGATGTTGTTCGGAGGGTTTCTTCTGCAGCACCTTGCGCTTGATCGTGATCGGATGTTTCGTCGCATGTCAGCTTCGCACTGAACTTGTCAACTACCTGAAAGCGACGCAACACACATACGTTCAGGATAAGACCTACACGCCACGCCCTGCAGATGGATACCTGAACCGAAACCTTCGCCACCGTCTCGTGTAGCCCAACTTCTTGGCGTGGTGCGTGATGCTGTCTTTGAGCTGAGCCGCTACACTATGGACACCGTCTTCTCCTCCGCCTTGTCCAGCTTCCCCTACACTCACACCCACACACCCACACGTCGGTGCGTCCATGTATCCATCGCTGTCGTACCGTTTTGTTCGCCGAGTTGGTCGACAGCTGCTGCGCCTGGCTCGGCATCGCGCCCCCGCCCCCCCCGCCCCCGCTCGATGATGACGCCCCAGGCAGGCTCACTATGCCCTTTCCCACCAACATCTGCTGCTTCTGCACACCGAAACCAACAACGTATCACAAGATCTATGCCGAAAGGAAGCCTCCCAGTTGCCCACCTGTGTTTTGCTCATGAAGTTGCGCATCTTGGCTCGGTCCTTGAGCTGCTCCTTGACAATATCGACGTGGGCGGGCTTCCACACATCCTTCTCCTTGCCCTTCTTGCACCTCGCAAGGAACTTATCGAACATCTCGACGGTCATCTGTCGCAAAGCGACCATCGCAATGGGGGGTGAAGCCTCACCACAGAAATTCAGCCGGTCTATCGTATCCGTCAGCCATGAAGGACTCCACTTCCTCTTTCGTTAGATCCTCAAGCAGGTGGGGAAACCCATTCTGCAACTGCTTCCAAGCTGGGGCCGGTGGCGGATCTTCCATGCTGTGATCTTCACCGGCAGATGGCCGAGGGGCGGGGTCTTCAGGAGAAGGCTGATGGTGGATGGGCTGGGCGGCATTGTCCGATTCGGCTGCTGACGGCACCTGGCGCGGACGGCTGCCCTTCACTAGTCCATACAGGCTCGTCTGCATCAGGCCGGCTTAGCACCGCAGCAGTGCCTGCAGGTGTCAGAAACACAGCCAATTCACGAGAGCAAATGAATAAATCAATGAATGAGGGGATCATCAAGCAAGCTGCTTGCCTTGCTGTACCACCCTATATAGGTACTACCACAGTCTTGCCGCCAAGCGTCGTTCGCGCTCGGATCGCCGCGCATCTCGCACACCAAAAAAGAGAAAAAAGAGAAGTAGAAGTGATGGAGGCGTTGAGTTCACCGCCTCTTTGGAGCTCCATCGCCACCGGCACAGTGCGTAGAGGATCCTTGGTGGAGGTGGCGCCCGCAGTGGTGACGGGGCGCAGCAGATCCGTCCGCGGCTCCGTGGCTGAGGTGATAGAGGTGAGTGAGGATGGGATGTTTGTCGACCTCCAGCTGCTGCGGAAGAGGGACCTCGAGCCTTTCAAGAGGCCTGCGGAGGGCATCAAAAGGTCAGCCGGATGCGTCATTTGGCAATGCATCGTCCTTGCATGCATGCACTCTCTGTTTGGGTGTGGATGCGTCTGTTTTTAGAGGTGTGCTTCGAGATGCCATCGTCAGCGTGCTGCAGCCGGTAGGTCAGATGGCTGCGGCTGCCACTGCGCACCCCAGACTTCGCTCCGCACTCTCATCACGAGGGCCCGCCCAATCCCGATCCCCACTCGCGGCTGGCTCGGCAGACAAATGGTGCCGACTGACTGTGCCGCCATCCGGCGCCCTTTTCATCTTCTGGGTAAGAAACCTATACGCCATGTCTCGCTGTGGTTTGCCCATGGGTGTGTTTCCTCATGTAGGATTTGGAGACCAATGAGGGATGCAGGCTGTGTAATGCCATCACCCAGATAGCTGCGGTGGCGCGGCTGTTTAGGGGTGGAGAGTTTGCGGGCATCGGCGCACCCGACTACGAGCGGTACGTCACGACGGGCGCCCCCATGAACACCGTGGCGAGCAAGATGACGGGCATCACCAAGACTCTGCTCAGCAGACAAGGTAGGTGGCAACACGACACACGAGAACGCACGTCTGTTCGTCATGTCTTCCTACGTGTTGCATCAGGCGTGTCGTTGCGTGAGGCCTTGTTGGCCTTCGAGCAGTGGGTGCAGTCGGTGCACCAGCACATCCTCCCACTGCCGGCACCCTCATCCCATCTGCCGATCGGCGATGACGGGGACGACGAGCTCCATGACGCCATGTCCGAGCCAGAGGACGATGGCGTGGACGGGGAGGGGGATGGTGTGATGCCGGTGGTTATGGTGTCGCATCGCGGGTTCATCTGCGACCTGCCGCTGCTGTTCCAGTCGGTGGACAAGACGCTAAACGTCAAGGGCCCCGACTTCCTGCAGGTACTGAGGGATTGAAGGATGTGTCTCACGTCGTGGAGGCGTGTGTCTCTCTCTTCGTGGGTTTGTCGTCGACCAGCGTGCGGGCGTCTTTCATGTTGCTGACTCGTACTATGTCGCCCTCGATATGCGCCAGAAGGGAAAGGCATTCACAGGTAATGAGTGATCGGCCACCGATTCATCGATGGATGTGTGCGCCTATGGGCAGGTCGTGAGAGCCTGGGTCTGTCCGAGCTGCACACCCGGCTGGTCGGACGACCACATGGCAACGCACACAATGCCCTCGGTCAGTGAGCGATGAGTACACAGACCGTCCAGAGGCTCTGATCAATCCATCATGGTGCCTGCCTGCCTGCCTGCATGGCTGGCTTCCTGTAGGTGATTCGCGGGCGTTGGCTGCCGTCTGTGGGCGCGAGCCGCTGCTAGGTGCGTGGCGAAGCGAGAAGGTGGCCATGCGTGTGAGCGACTACGTGCGTGAGAAGCAGCAGAGATCGTGAGCTGCCGTGGCCATGGATGGATGGGGAGAGAGAGAGAGAGAGAGAGGGAGAGAGAGAGGGACAGGGGGAGATGGATGGATGGATGGATGAGGGAGGGAGGGAGGGAGGGAGGCGAGACACGACATGAATGAGCGAATGAGTATGAGAGGTCCCGGCATCCCTATGTGTAGATATACGTGCATACATGTGTATATTAGAGACGTGCAGACACATGCATATGCATTTGTGCGAATGTGTGTATAATTGATGAAATGTCATCTGCTCAAACGTTATTGCAGCCAGAGTAGACGAGTCAGTCCAAAGTTCACCAGCACCAAAGCAGAATCTCGTCTCGCTTTCTCCTGTGCAGACTCCCATTTATCCATCCCACCATCTACGCCATTCTCTCTCTCTGCGCAGCCCTCAACCCTCTCCCTCTCTCAGAACACCAGTGTACTCAACTCGACAGACCGACACTATATATACGAACAACAGCCCATACATACCTCTCAGGCGGCAACAAGTCATAGCCGTTTGATTTAGTCTTCTTTGTGTTGTGTGTTGGTTGTGTCAGGGGGAGTGCAGTCGCCCGTCTTGGCGCAGCACTGGCCCGCAAACATAGACCGCCAGATGGGGCACCTGATCTGTTCCAACAGCCAGTTGCCCGGCCCACACCTGCACACGGCCTGGATCTCCGGAGTCTCAGAGCACTGCTTTGCGCATCGAGTGGCCTGGAGTGTGGTGGTGCCGGTGGGGCACTCAGGCTCGACAGCCGGCACACAGAGCTTGGGCTTTTGCTGTTGAAGGAGACAAATTAGAGCGACAAATACGATGAACCACGTACGAGACACACCAGGAATGAACGCACCTCTCGGATGCAGAAGCCATAGTACTCCGTGGCCCGGCACACTGCGGCGCATGTGGTGGAGCGGGCCTGGTACGTCACCATGTCGCACCACATGAGAGAGTTGCCGGGCCACGGAGGATCGGGAACACACGTGTCCCTGACCAGAATGAGGCACACCAAACAGTCGACAAGAGTCCATCTTTGCATTTGGTGTGCCCCACGTCATCATTGGTGTTTGTGTCAGGCGCGTCTGACCGGCAGTGGGTGTCATCCGGTGCGCAGCTTGAGCAGCGTGGCTTGAGGCCACGGAGGGGCCCATGAGATTCCTCTGCATGAAGCACCGTGCGGAACACCCACACGAGCCAGAAGGATGTATGATGATGGATCATCATGCCACTGTGGCGTATGTCTATACCAGTGTGAGATGATGTGTTCCCTCCAGTCACTGCAGCGGCTGGAGGAGTGATGATCACCAGAAAAGCAGCAACAAGGAACGACAGGTGAGGCCTCGTCATGGGGGAGGGAAGGGGGATGGATAGCGTCGGTGCGGGGGCACGGTGGGGGCGAGACGGCAATAATTGGCCACAAACCAACTAACTGGATGCGTGTACAATTAAGTCCTTTTGTCCGCTTTGTTCCCTCCCTCCCACCCTCCCAATTAGTCCAGTATGTGTGTGTGGATGCCTTTGTGGTGTGTGGTGGTCGACTGACTTCACTTGACAGACCAAGAGCAGACTCCAGTCACCAGGCGAAACGAGAGAGTGAGAGCAGAGTGGGTGATATTGTGTGATGTGGTGTGGTGTGATGTGTCGGCTCACTTTGGCCGGGTCGGCCTTTTACTACCTCCAAAAACCAGAAAGAAAAGACACGCACGAACGGCCTCTCTGTCTATGATATACTGGCTTACTGACTAACACGACACACTAAGGACAGTCTCTCTCGACATCGATGTGTACGGCCATACCACGATTACACTGACGATATGATGCAGCCGTTTGTCTGCCTGTCCGCTTTTATCGGCATCGGGATGTGCAGCAGGCGCGCGCAGGGACTGCACACACAGATAGATCGGAAACGGCACAACAATCACTCACATCCTGTTGGTTGTGTGTTGGCAGTGCTTTGGCTGATCGACCTGGGGGGCGCTGGACCGGCTGGGCGGGAACTGGCTGTGTACACAAAGACATCATCCATGGAGACATACACTCATAAGAGCAAGGCAATGGCGATATGAGGACATGTGTCAGTGTGCCTCCCCCTTACCACAGCTGTGGCGACGAGCGGGGCGCCGGTGTAGCCGCACTGCTCGGGAGTCAACTTGTGCTCGTTCATCTAGCCCACACATACACACACACAGATACATGTCCATCATCCCTCTCGCCCGTGTCTCTCTCTTCTCTGTATGTCATGTGCATCGCAGCGTACGATGTTGATCTGTTCCTGGTTGGGTGTCCATCCCGCCGGCGGCCCCTCGAGCTTCGTCTCGATGACGTCGCCCACCGGCTCGGGTTTGCCGGTCCACGTGTGGCCGTCGCGCATGTGTGTGGTGGGCGGTAGGGGGCCAAAGGCATCTGTTGGCCAGGGCTTGGCGTCCTTGAGCTGCTCCGGGAAGGCCGCTGGGATGGGCTCCTGGATGTGTTTGAACAGGTTGAGGTCAATGCCGTTCGTGGCGAATAGCTCGACCAACTGCATCTAGCTGATGCTCACACCTGACACCACACACCAGGGCACACACATCGCAACAACACAATGGACAGACAGAGACAAAGACACGACCATGTGAGAAGGTGCGGGCATGTGTACCAGGAGGTATGTCAATGTTGAGTGTGGCTTTGATGATTGGCGGGACGACCACGTGGGTGGGACTGGGAGGCAGCATCGTGGTCGTACGGTGGGGAATCACCTACACACACACATCAACACACAGACACTTGGGAGTCACCTGTGCTGTGTTGTGGTGTGTGTGTGTGTGTGTGCGCGCGCTGACAGACCGACCACGGGGTATTTGTTGTACTTGTACTCGTATACGGGCACCTCATAGGGCTTCTCAATGTCCTTGTACCTGCACACACACATTGCACACCGAGACGCCGGCCAGCCCATGTGTGGGGCCCTGGTTGTGGCCGTGTGTCTGGTGTAATGTGCTGACTTGACGACCTCGACCTCCCGGTCGACCACCACCTCTCTGTGAGAGGACACACACAGACACACACAAAGATTGATGGGATGGCAGGGGAAGTCTTATTGCATGCGGGGTGTGGTGACTGCATACTTCTCGACGACGACCTCCTTCCAGATCGGCACCACCTCACCCGGTACAGGCACATGACGCACCTGCGAAACACACAACATCCACTCACACAACGAAATCATTGGCCCCGAGTGCGTGTGCCCGCCAATTGCCTGGCTGACAGACCTCTTCTTTGACGATGTACTTGGGCACTTCCTTGACGACCTCGACGGGCACGTCGACGTAGTGGGGCACGGGGACCTCCTGCACGCGCTCGATGGTCTTGACCTCCACCTTGGGGACGTACTTGATGACCGGCACGTGGATCTGCACACATGGACACAAAGAGGGAGGGAGAGGGGATAAGGCATGCATTGATGATGCCCTCCCTGTGTGTGTCTGTGGGTCGGTTACGTCGATGGGGACCGCCTTGGGGACCTCCTTGACCACCTCCACCACATGAGGCACCTGTGGGTCCAATCACAACGAAGGGCCGCAGGTGTGTGTGGGGATGGGGGGAGGGTGAGTGAACACTGCTATGCTGTGTTGGTTTACCTCGACGACTTTGTCTTTGTATTCGACGACGGGGACCTCCTGGATGCGCTCGACCGTCTTGACCACCGTCTTGGGCACCACACGCTCCTGGACCAACAGCGGACACACACACAGAGAGGGAGGAGGGGCAGGAGAGACACGGATTAACGGACCGTGTCTCTCTCCATTCATCTGTGTGTGCGGCTTACGATGGTTTTGACTTCGACTTTGGGCACATATTTGTTGACCACCTGCACCTGTGGCACCTGAACTCTCACACCACACCCACATGGACCGTGATGGACGGCGTGCCTCCGTCACTCTCCATGTTTGTGCGTTGTGCGGTTGGCCTACCTCGACGACTCTGTCGACGTGCTGGACGACGGGCACCTCGACTTTGCGCTCGATCCATGAGTGGCTGAGCTCCGGCACCTGGCGGACGACCTCATGGACCTCCGGCTTGGGGACGATCTTCTGCGTGTAGACGGGCACCTGACGCTCGGCCACGACGTCCTCGTAGTGCACATCGCTGTAGACGGGCACCTCCACCTCAACCTATATTGGCAGACCGCACACAACACAAATCCTGCGGCCTGCTCATGAATGTCTTGCCCCTGTCTGTCCCCCTGCTGTTCACCGACTCACTCGTCGAGTCCCGGTCTGCACTTGTCCCGCTGGTGTGGTTGTGCGACCCAGGCGGACCAGCTGGGACTGTGTCATCTCGCCCTCACCTCCTGCATGCAATAAACACGACACATGACACATAACACAGAGCCCCTCAGCCCTCAGCCTCATTTCCCCCATGGACAGCCTTCCCTCCCGCGTGTGCCTTTGCCCCTTTCTCCCCTCCCCCGCCCTGTCATCTGCTTCACCTTGTTGCTGCTGTCCGAGTGCGTCCCGCACACTTACAGGCTGCCCCGCTGGGGGGCTGGCGGCCTGTGCGAAGGCGGCCGCCAGAGGGGAGCCGGGAGGGGCCGGGCCACTCATGATGAAATCAAGTTAGATGAATGAGGGGCGGGGCGCGGTGCGTTGACAGACGACGAAGGACGGCCGGAACAGAGCACAAAAAAAACGCCTGTCCAAGCTCGCAGCCGTTTGAGCTCGCGTCACGATCATCGCATGACATTTAGGTCAACAAACCAGCCAACCCGGTCCGAAAGGGGAGGAGAATGATCGAGTGAAAAAAAGTGGTCTGATTCTGTCTGTCTGTCTGCTGTGGTTCTTCCCATCCGTGCAGATCTCGTGAGTCCTGTGTTCGACCAGCGGCTGCATCGCCACAAACAAATCACTGACTGACTTACGTCGGGTGAGCAAAACACCCGACGTAAGTCAGAGTGGCTCCAGATGGATGGGCTGTGTGTGTGTGTGGTGCATGTGTGCAGACTCGATTTCCTTTTTCGCTTATCACATCGCCGCTGGCTCGCCACCAGCTCACGTAAGGAGGCAAACAAGGCGCTCTAGACATACAGCCCGTCTGCATGTCACTCTGTGATGTTCATTTTGCAGACATCTCAGTCACTCATGGCGTCAGACTCTGTTCCCTCTCTGTGGCCCTCTCACTCAAGACGGCCTCACACACACTCAATGACCCCACCAGGCGGCCGGCACTCGTCACACAGATCGACAAGCAGCCGCCCACAGAGATCCCCAAAGGCGTCAAGCTGCCGGTCGTCCTGCAGCAGCGCATCGAGCGGGCCATGCAACCCGAGGACCTTCATGACCTTTTGGCCTTCGACATTCCTGACGTGGCGGGGGCCCTCAAGACGGCCTACATGCTGGAGCGATGCAGCGGCCACTGGAAGGTGATGAAGGCCTTCATCGCCCTGGCCTTCATCTACCGGCTCACCCCCAATGCGACGCGGCCCCTCATGGTGTCGGCCGATTCGCTGCCCACCACTTTAGAGTTCGATGAGCTGCCCCTCACCATGGCCGCCTACAAAACATTCGGCCACCTGCTCAGCCACCGGGGGACCAGCCTGGCGTTGCGGCGAGCTGCCAACGGTGCCTATCGGATCGGCGATCATTCGTTTCGTGTGGTGCCGCTGAGTGAGCTGCGGGCTGAGCACCCCTACCGCAGCGGATACAAGGATAGCGACCCCGCCATCCGCTGGGGCCATTATCTCTACCCATCATTCACGGCATTCATCACGCGAACGGTTCTGATACAGTGGTGTTACCAAAAGGGGGTGGTGAGGAAGCCACTGGGAACAGCTCGTGTCGGTCGTGACGACACTCGCTATCGGTCCCTGCTGACGGCACCGTCCATCGAGGGCTACAAGACCGTCGACTACATGTACACCGTACATGTCAGGGGACAGGAGGGCTACTACCGCCGTCGACTCATCGTGCTCAAGGGGACGGGGGGGACCGACACGATCGTGGCCTTTCTGTGGGTGTCCGATGGCTGCATCAGCCTCTTCACGACTGAGGCGCCGACAAAGGGCAGACACGTTGCAACTGCGGCGGCCGCCCGCCCTCTGCTGGCCAGCTATGGGCTGGATCAGCGTATGCTGGGATAGATCAATTCGATGACGAAATACCGGTGAGGATGGATGGGGGGGAGGGAGGGGGGCTGTAGGTTGTGAGGGAGAGAGAGTAGGTATGACCGTCATCTCATTTCCTGTGTGCCGTGCTGCGTTGATTTCTGTAGGTGTCGCATTACTCTGTTGGCGTGACAGTGGGGCGGATTGCTCCAGGTGCCCGTAAGGACGGGTGGGTCTCACCATGAGGGAGGCCTGATGAAGCGGGGGTGGTAGACAAGGTGGTGCTGTGGGTCCGCAGTGACCGTAGCAACCCCGGCCGTGATGTAGGTCCCTCCCTCTCTCCCGTCTCGCTTTTATTCTCCCCGTGCGTGTGACAGCCGGTGGTGCGTGTTGCCAAGTCACCCCCTTTTCTTCCTCTCTGTCCACCTGTCTGCCTGCCCGGTGTGCGGGTGAGGTTGCGAGTCTTCCTTGCAGACACAGAGAGGCTTCGTCTGACTTGATTACATGGGCGTGCGAGTGAGGAAGGTGGTTTGGTGTGTCGTCGAGATGCCTGCCTGCATAGAGGATAACTGTAGTCCCTATGATCATAAAACAACCTGTGTGTGTGTGTTTATATATGTGAATGCGTGAATTGTCAGACCGGTGTTGGTTGCACCTGCATTGCGTGTGTGTGCTGCGCAGTCTGTGACTGATTTACAAGTGCTGATTGCCAGGGAGGTGGCGACACGAACAGTAACAAATACACTCATTGTGCTGTTCCATCCCTCCATCCATCCATTCGTTCATTCGTCCGTCATCGACTGACTGACTGACTGAGTAATGCATCTCCCGCACAAAGTCACAAATACATCCAGCGTCGCTGTGTTGTGAGTGACCGCCACGACTCGCTACGACGGCACTCGCATCATGCATCACGTTCCGCTACGTCATGAGGCGAGCCAGTATCATCATCCACACAACACCGTCCGTCTGTTTTGACGATGTGTCACGACAGACGGACGGACAGACAGACACACAGACACCCAGACAGAGAGACAGACAGACAGACAGACAGAGACACGAACGCCGCCCTTACCAGGTATGAAAGCACGCGCATCAGGAATGCAGTCAGTCAGTCAGGTCATCCGGTCCGGCCCCCTTTAATTGTCCAACAAGAAGCCTGACGGCCCCGTATACACACACATGCACACACCCCCACCCCACCCCACCCCACCCTGTCTGCCGTCGACATGCGACGTCCATTCCATGCAATTCCCATCTATCTACTGCTATCCATCCCATCCCTAATGACTGGACTGGGTGAGTGAGTTGTCCGGGCTGTGTGCTGCGTGCTGGTGTACGTGACATGTTTCGCCTACGTAGGTGCAGACACAGACACAGACACAGAGACAGACAGACCAGTAAGAAAAAGTTCATGCCATAAAGACCAGCACCAACACACATCCACACGCGCCAATGAATGCCTAGAGGCCATCGATGAAACTCTCAGCCACGGCGACCTTCCTGCTGGCCACGGCCGCCAGGTTGCCCAGCACCCTCAGGCTGGCCCCTCCCCCCCGCGTGGCCATCACCTGGTCGCGAAGGTCGACCTCCATCTCGCCAATCCTGACTGTCGGCCGGTAGTGCTGCATGGCCTCGCTGATGGCACGCTGAAGGAACTCCTGGCCTTCATCGGTGGGCGACGAGACGAGGGTCATGTTGTAGCCC
>CDMY01000055.1:153157-200062 GCA_001179505.1 Vitrella brassicaformis
TACATCCAGCGTCGCTGTGTTGTGAGTGACCGCCACGACTCGCTACGACGGCACTCGCATCATGCATCACGTTCCGCTACGTCATGAGGCGAGCCAGTATCATCATCCACACAACACCGTCCGTCTGTTTTGACGATGTGTCACGACAGACGGACGGACAGACAGACACACAGACACCCAGACAGAGAGACAGACAGACAGACAGACAGAGACACGAACGCCGCCCTTACCAGGTATGAAAGCACGCGCATCAGGAATGCAGTCAGTCAGTCAGGTCATCCGGTCCGGCCCCCTTTAATTGTCCAACAAGAAGCCTGACGGCCCCGTATACACACACATGCACACACCCCCACCCCACCCCACCCCACCCTGTCTGCCGTCGACATGCGACGTCCATTCCATGCAATTCCCATCTATCTACTGCTATCCATCCCATCCCTAATGACTGGACTGGGTGAGTGAGTTGTCCGGGCTGTGTGCTGCGTGCTGGTGTACGTGACATGTTTCGCCTACGTAGGTGCAGACACAGACACAGACACAGAGACAGACAGACCAGTAAGAAAAAGTTCATGCCATAAAGACCAGCACCAACACACATCCACACGCGCCAATGAATGCCTAGAGGCCATCGATGAAACTCTCAGCCACGGCGACCTTCCTGCTGGCCACGGCCGCCAGGTTGCCCAGCACCCTCAGGCTGGCCCCTCCCCCCCGCGTGGCCATCACCTGGTCGCGAAGGTCGACCTCCATCTCGCCAATCCTGACTGTCGGCCGGTAGTGCTGCATGGCCTCGCTGATGGCACGCTGAAGGAACTCCTGGCCTTCATCGGTGGGCGACGAGACGAGGGTCATGTTGTAGCCCATGGCCGCCCAGGTCAGGTCCGTGGGGTCGCTCTGCGCCACGACGTGCATGCTCGAGGCGCTCACACACGAGTAGCGGGGCACCACCGAGGAAAACAGAGACAGCGCCCTCGCGGCGTGGATCTGACAACAACAGCAAGCAGTGAGTGACACGCAGAGTGCAACCCCGTGCCATGTTGTGGTGGGGTGTTGTGTGCACTACTCGCTGGTTTACCTACCGGGTCATCTGCGAGCCACTCTTCCCAGCTGCCTCCGCCCAGCGATGGCATATCCACATTGGCCGTCGTGACGCACACACTGCCGCTGGGGCACTGAAGCGACCCGCACTCGCCGCCCTCACTCTCGCCATAGCGCGCCTGCCTGGTTCTGTCGGCGTATCCTTTCCATGAGACATCGTACTTTGGAATGATGCTGTCCCAGAAGCCGCACTCGTCGTTCATGTAGCCGGCCTCGCTGAGGGCACGGCCAGCCGGTGCGTCGTCGCTGAGGATGGACAGCTTCATATACAGCCTCTCGTCGCGAGTGTAGGGGGGCCAGGGGGGCAGGGAGGAGCCGGCAGCAGAATCACCATCACCAGCACCATCTGGCACGCCAGTGTTGGCAAAGTTTCTCCAGTACTGGTGGACTGTCTTGACGGCCTCCTCCTCGGCAGACGTGAAAGCGAAACCTGAACCGGACACACCATTCATCCCATCCATCCATTCATGTACCCTCCCGTCAGCTTCTTCTGTGTTGGTTGCACTGCTGACCCTCTGGCATTCTGCGTGCGCTTTGCAGCAGCCATGGCTGGTCCTCCAGGTGGCATCTGATCTCATCCGTGCCGCAGAAGCGGTTGAGGGAGTGGAAATACGATCCGGGTGCACTCTTGGCGGTGAATTTTTCACTCTCGGTGTACGACCACCTGGGCACACAAAGACACACACAAAGACACAACACACACTGCATTGCCTTTTCCGTATCTCTCTCTCTGTGCTTCTACCATGCCCTCCCACCCTGATTCGTATGAGGCGAGGTAACACGTGCCCGTCACATTGGCGCACAGCTGCCTCGTCGAGCACGAGAATTCCGAATGGCCGAAGGCACTGCTGAAGGAGGATGCCGTGTCGGGCCTGTCGGGCGTCAGGCCGATCGTGGCGGGTTCACCCACACCATCAAGAGGGTACAGCTCGAGGAACTCGTCCTGGGTTCACACAGAAGACGAGAGAGGGACAGCATAGGATGCCAAATTTGGAAGAAAATTCGGCGTGTGGTTGTTTCTCTCGTACCGCCCTGGCGCCGAAGAGCCCTTTGATGGTTGCCATCCATGTGACCGGATTGAAGACGACCTGGGTGAGCATGTCGGCGAAGTCGCGCGCAAAGAAATTGATGGCTTGGCGGATGATCACCGTCCCTTCGTGCGGTGTCGACGACAACATCAGCGGCACATCAGTGTTGTACTCGCCCTGCACTCACACAGGACAGACACATAGCGCCAATCACCGGCCGCATGCAGCGATGGTTGGACGGGCACGTCCGCCTATTCTCACACACCGTGACAAGAGGGTCATAGCAGTTGTTTGAGAGGACCTCCCCGTCTTCCACCAGCCGCCACGGCGCCAGTATAAAGAAATCCTCAAGAATGAGGTACATATTGCCCAGCAGATTCGCCGCAAGAAGGTCCTTCACAGGTGCGGTCTTGATGCACTCGATGTAGGCGTCCAGGTCCCTCTCGGCCTTGTGGACGGGACCGCACGAGGGCGTCAGGGCGGTCAGGGCAAAGTTGCTCTGCGCCGTGGCGAGCTGACAACAGAAGAGAGAGAGGCAATTGCGTCAGCCTGGTCTGTGGTCCATTCCCTTTGTGAGCTCACCTCGAGGGATCTCCCGCTTTGGCAGCAGTCCTGCGATACTGCAATCACCTTCTTGAACAGCCGTCCTGCGCTCTCTGACGCGAGATGGCAGGCGGCACTCACAGCACCCGCACTGAAGCCCACTAGTGTGACGTCACGCGAACCGCCGAAGTGCTGCACACAGACACACATTGTGTAGGCCGGTCTCTCTCGTCTGCTCTGTCTGGTGTGGCGTGGTGTGCGTGTGTGCGTTGGTCACGTGTATGTATTTCTGTATCCACTCAAGGGCCACGCGCTGGTCCAGAAAGCCCAGATTCCTCGGCAGATAATCGGTGACGATGCCGCCGAAGATACCCAATCGATAATTTAAGCCCACGACCACAAGACCTGACCATACCAGCACAGACACAAACAAGGCGATATCAGCTGAGCAAGTGAAAATCTCTCTCTCCCCCTCTCTCTCCCTCTCTCTCGCGCCCTCACCTGTCCTTTGCGCCAGTGCCGCCCCATCAGTGAATGCCGCCCCTGATGTGCCGCCGTCCCAACCCCCCCCGTGGATCAGCGCCAACACATTTCTCTTTTCGCCTCGCTCTCGCACGCCTTTGGGCACCCACACGTGGAGGTACAGACACTGCTCCGCCAGCAAGCCACTCTCCGACAAGCAGAACTGCGGCGACCCAACGACCTGCTTGCACGCGGACGGACAGGCGGGCCCCTTGTTCGTGGCATCGATGTGGCCGCCTCCCAGAGGGATGAGCGTCGGCTTCTCAAATCTTGGCGCGTCTCCGAACTGGATGCCCAGGAAGGCCTCTGTGTCGGTATCTGCCTGGTCGATGCCCCGGATCTCTGTACCTGGTATTGCACGTGTCACGCACAGCCACAAAGTGTCACTCAGAAGTGTGTGTGGCACTGCTTTTGTGAAGTGTGTGCCCACCATCCGGTAGCTCGATGACGACCGCTTCTCCGCAGCTGGCGAACACGGCGAGCAACAGCCAGACACAGACACCTCCCCTCGGCACACAGACCATCTCCCCTTGGCATCTCAATGATCTCATCAGCGCGGTACGCGAGATTTGCGTTCGCTGAGGCGCCTGATGAGCGTTAAACCAACGAGAGGGGGTAGAGCTCTCGGTAGCTTGGCCCCTATCTCGGCGGTTATCGTTACCGCTCCCCGCCGTTCCCCCTTCAGCTGTTCCCGAGCTCGCGGTAAACTTGAAGAATCCCCCGCGGGTCCGCAATATTACCCTTCCCCACGTCCGCAGACGATCAAGAGTGCTCACCACTGGAGCGCTCATGAACGCACCCCAACTCCTGGTAGGCCCTGCCCTCATCTCTCTACTGAGCGTCTCTCTCTCTCTGTGTTAAATCTCTGCCGATGTGTGTGGGGCTTACTGCGTGCAGGGGTCACATCACTGGCTCTGAGGTCTTCAGTGTGAGTGCTAAGGTCGCCCTGTCTCTCTTTCCCATGCGGACAGTCAGGCGAGCGAAGCCCTGACAAGCATATTCCCTGCCCAACTCCCAAGGGCCCCGTCCGATGAGAACATGCCAAGCTGTGCTGTCATGCTGTCTTGAAGGCTTAGCTTCAGGGGACCAGCACGCGTAGCCCCACGAACATCGTAGGCAAAAAGAAGATGCCGAGGCACACTTCATGCGTATCTGTGTGCCCTGCTTCTTAAGACTTGACCTCCGGGTGCCTCGATTGGCCAACACTCGCGCCTTCGAACGATGTCGCTATCTTTTTCTCTCTCTCGGCTTCCATCGCTTGCCCGTATCTCGAAGATGACGACGGCTCGTGTGGCCCCTGAACCACAGACGATGGCCAAGACGACAAAGAAGGAGCCCGAGTACATTGTGAAGATTCGAGAGGCATCGGCGGCATCGACAGTCGAAGGGGCCGGGCGGGTGGTCCAGGAGCGTTTCTGGCAGCTGCCTACCCTGTTCTTCGTCATGCTTTCGGCTCCTTGCGGGGTCTTCCTGTACTTTTTCCTCAGCAGCGTCGCCCAAGGAGACGATTTTTGGATGCGCATGATGTGGATGGGGCTCTTTGTCATCTGGTACATCCTCTATCTCATTCTGACGGCTTTGGTCGGCCCCATTTCTCTCCACCTGCGCCGTCTGGTGTCATGCTATCGCTGGAGTCCAACCGCCGCCTTTGCATTGATCCAAAAGGCCCGTCCCTACTGCGTCATCACCGGCAAGATCATCCGTGTCGGCTGCTGTCGAGGCAAACGAGAAGGGGGATGGGTGAAAGTGGGAGTGCTTGGGGCCGTCCACGATATGACGCCTGAGCTGCCGCCGACATCGAATCTCTTCGAGCGCTTCCTGCTCATTCGACTGAGAATCTACCTGTGTCCGGTCTATGGCGAGAGTGTCGATGCGGATGTGAATCACATTCTAAAGGACTTCAAGCAAAGCTTCATCACGAAGGCGAAGCGATTCGAGATACCAAAAGCCGAGCGGCCGGGCGATCGCGACGACTTCACCGTTCAATGGAAACTCAAAGAATTAGCCCCTTCGTTGATCCGAGGCGCACGACTTTCATACGAGTCGCGACGAGTGCCGGTGCTGATGCTGTACAACGAGGGGAAGAACGGCGGACCCACCTCCCCATTGCTGTCCCTTCCCGTGGCACTCCTGATGTGGATCCTGTGTCTCGACTTCCCCTACCGCTTGTTCCTCGAAGTCTTCTGCACAGGCAAGCAGAGGCTACTAGAGGGTGGACCGCAGTCCGAGTATCATGATGTCTCGTTTGTCTCTTCCTGGTTAGGCCGCCTCGACGTGGAAGTAATCAAGAAGGTTCACAAAATCAGTGACGAGAATGGGCGATTCCACATACGCTTTATCGATTCACATCACCGGTTCGAGAAGGCGTACACCGTCATTGAGTACATGGACATGTACGATGACTAGGACCAGCATCGGAGCATAAACGCGGAGGTGAGCTGAGAGATGTCCCAGGTCGAGTCATGCATACGTCTCTGTGCACCTTGACGCATGTTCAGGTCAGCTTTAGGTTGACAGCTGTGAACTGTGCCGGTTCCGAGTGAATTACGTCGTTGAGACTCGTTCTATGCGCTGTGGCGTATGCATGATATGGCTTGAGACGCTCACTCATGTGTATTATACGTGAAAATATAATATGCTGTCTCGGTACGCCAACAGAGAGCAGAGGCAGCGATTAGCAGAGAGGAGAGCGAGACAAAAAGACACGGGGTAAGCTTATGTACATCAAGTAAGTCCCGACAAAGAGACCCAGCCAGCCAGCCAGCCATCCATCCAGCCATTTGTGTGTCCGCTTGAGAGTCGAGTTGGACTCACTTCCTCAGTGAATGAGTGACTTGTTCATGTCTGTCTGCCCGTGTAAGGGGTACAAATGGGTGGCGCGATGCGGACAAATGGATAGATGGATTGACAGACAACATACTGGTGACTGATTTGTCAGAACCAGAGTGCGGACAATTGTCGACGCAGATCGAGTGTGTTCGTCCACATCAAACACAGACAGTCACACAGTCATGAGCAGTCAGGCTGCTACCCACTGCACGCACATGGGCATGGCAGCAGCAGCAGCACACCATCAGATCACATCACGTCACATCAACCGTCAGCAATTCAGTCACTCGCTGCCATCGGTGCCGTCAGCGCCAGTTGAGCTGGGTTATCAAAGGCTGGCCACGTCACCTTCTTCGCCAAACGCTGATCGACCACCCAACCCCCCTCGTCGGCTGCACGAATGCGACACCTACAATCCATCAATGCAGCACGACAGACAAGAAATGAGAAGAGCCAAGACACACGCGCACACTCCCTCACACAGCCCCTCGTGTACCTCACCAGTGTGTTGCTATGCAAGGTATCTATCCCAGCACTGTCCTCTCGAGCCCATGTGTCGCCAGCAGCCGTCTGGCGACCCGCACGGCCGTGGGTTACCGCTCGATGGCCGTCCTGCCCTCTGTCGGTGCCTCGGTCGTCCAAAGGATGATGTTGCCATCAACCATATCTAGGTAGGCCACAGTAGCATCTGTCGCCTTGCTGCCCTTGAGCACGATGATCCGCCCGCGGCTGTCGTCCCTCTGCGCCACACGCTCAGCCATGATGCCGACTGTCTTGTGGCCGTGGATGGGCTCCGTCAGCAGGGACGTAGCGGCTGTCAGCACGACCGAGACGACCGACAGCCACCAGCTTCCACTCCACCCTCCCTTGACCCCCCCAGTGCTTCAGGACCATCGCCGTGAGGAATGCCGTGAAGGATGGGTAGAGATAGATCCAATGGCGAATGACGGGATCGCTCTCCTTGTATGTGCGACGATAGGGGTGGTTGTTGGGCAAATCGGATAGGGGGACTGTCACGAAGTCGAGATCGCCGATCTCATAGCGCCGTCTCGTCACCCCACCCCCACCATCACCATGCTGCCCCCCCTGATCGCTGCCCGCTGTACCGGCCTCGGCACTCGCGCCGTCAGCTCCATCCTGCTCATCCACCCGCTCCAGCGTTAGGCTCTCCCCTTTGTAGCTGAGCAAGTGGCCGAATGTCCTGTAAATGGCGAGGGCGGCCGGCATCTGCAGGAAGTCGCCCCTGCTGGCCAGGTGGTCCCCCATCCGCTTGGGCGACAGCCGCAGGGGCAGTGTCTTGATGAGCTTGTAGTTGCGCGCCAGGTGGATGAAGTCGGTCATCTGCACCCACACCGCCCCGCCCCGCTCGAGCGCATAGGCGCATTTGCTGTAGTAGCCGAACATTGACCGATACACGTCGACGAGGCCGGTCAAATGGTTGCTGTCGAGGAAGCCATCGATGCGCTTGAGCATGAAGGCCTCGTTGATGAGCTGTGTGCCGAAGAGGGTGTTGGCTGCCCTCGCCGGGCTGATGGCCACGTCGACAGGGAGATAGCCCACGATACCGTCACAGTACACATCGGCGGGCAGCCGATTGGCCGTCACGTCCACGGCATTGTCGCCATCAGCAGCAGCTGTGGTGTCTGGCTGAGATGGGGGAGGGGGCGGGGCGGCAGAGATGTGGTGGGCGATGGTCTGAATGGCAGCCGAGAGGGTCGACACGCTCGACTTGACAGATGACCAATCCTGTGCGACGATGGGAACCTAGCGGCAGACGGTTTCGCCCACACAGAAGAGGCAAATCCATGTATTGAGCCATTTCTTTCTCTGTGTGACCCACCTGGTCAGCGGCAATGGATGTCATTACTAAGGGCTCAACATCCGACACCTCGGTCGCCACCTGCCACACGAGTCGAGTCTGTCAGTTTGGTCAGGTCGCATGTCAAACTTGTGTGTGCCATTCACCTGCTCCATGAGCGACTGTATGGCCGCCAGCCGATGCCCCACGCCACACACAGCACCGGCAGACATCCCTGACACCGGCAATTAAGATGGGTACAGAGTGACAGCCAGCCGGTCCATCTTTCGCCTCGTCTGCTCACCGACAGAAGATTTGACAGAACAAGGAGAAGCAGCTGCTCAGACACCAGAGATCCACGCAGCCAAAACTGCTTGTGGATCACGACCCACACCACACGTGCAAAGACAGCGCGCGAGCCGGCGTTTCGAACAAGCACGTCAGGCCCACTCACTCCTGTGTGCGGCAGGCCACTGGAGGCACTGCGATTTTTTCAGGCTGTGCGGGACTAAGCTCGCAGACTATTCGCGATCCGCGACAAAACTGCTCTTTCTCGGGCGTCCTCGTCTCCCCAGTTTTGTCGCTGAGAGGCCTTGCCAAGGCTCTACGGGTTCATCGGAGAAACAAAAAAGGAAAAAGATCGACGAAGGGACGACGACATTGAGCATTGCCTTTTGGTGTTGGTGTTCGACAGCAACGCCCGCCGCGTGCGACAGCGACGCAGGTGAACAGAGCCAAGCCAAGAAGTCTTGTTTCGCATTACAATGATGTCAGATCTTTTGCGCGTTGGCCGTGTGTTCTTCAGTTCCGCTGGGCTGGGTGCGATGTCTGATCTGCTGCCTGAGGAGCTTTGGCGTGAGCAGATTCTGCCCTTCCTTGTCGTCTGTGACGTCGTTGCCCTGCGAGCGACCAGCAGGGCCAAGGCGGCTCTGATCACGGCTGGCCTGCTGCTGCAGCGGATTGACGCCTGCCTCGAGAGGAATGAACTGAATGGCACTGTTGATGTCGACCGAGTGTGGAGTGCTGGGGATGCGAATCAGCTTGGCGGGCTTGTTGGCCTGATTCTTTCCTACGTCAGGCGGCTTCCGGCATGCCCAAGACGACTGACGGGCCGACGGGCAAATGGGATGACGCACGTCGGCTATCTACTGCGATGCCTTTATGTGCTGGAGCAGGGCGGCAGTAAGTGGCGTGTGATGGGCATGATTGTCCGGCTGGCCGCTATCTATCAGCTGACCCCCAATGGGCTGCCCTTGACCATGTCGGTTGCTCATTTGCCGACCCGGTGGGCCTTCCATCAGATGCCAGTCATGATGTCCGTCTACACGACCATCCAGCACCAGCTCAGCTACCGAGGGAGCAGCCTGGCCCTGCAGCCGGCAGCAATCAACATTGACGGGTCAACATTCCTATCGTTGCTGAGATGGTGCCTCATGGCCGGCACTGTCGGGCCCTTTGGTGTGATGCCTCACGGCGAGATGCCGGCCAGCCACCGCTATTTAGTGGAATACAAGAGCGAAGACCCCGTCATCCGCTGCGGACCGCGGCTCTTCCCCTCCTTCTCGGCATTTCTGGTGCGGAGCCTCTGCTGCCGGTGGTCGGATCAGGAGGCAGCGGGTGACAGGGAGGTGCTTACTGCACACATAGGCGACAGACATCCCTGCTATTGGAAGCTTCTCAGGGCCGACGACGTGCCTCAGCAGCTGGGCATGACTGTGGACCATCGATATGACAATGGCGACATTCATCGGGCACATCCAGCCGAGTATCGTGGTGTAGTTGTGAGCGGCTTTCGGCCTGGCGACGCTGTTGCTGCTCGTCTGTCGGTGGGGTTTGGGCGGATTCAGCTGCATTCGACCGAGCCGCCCGTTGCTGGCCCGGCTGCATCGCTGGACGAGGTGCTCGATGTGCGTTTCCCGGTGTCGATGCCCATGTGGCGCAGTGTGTTGAAGCGGTTCGACCTCGAGGAGGACGTCATCAACAGAGGGAGAGTGCTGGTGTGAAACTGCTGTGAGGGGGCTAGTAGTCTAGTAGGCTAGTAGGTGGTATAGACCATGACCATTACACGGACGACATGACGGAGGCGTATGGGTAGAAAAAGGCCGGTACGGGATTTGTCTGGTGCCATGTCGGTGCTGTGCTGTGCTGTGCTGTGCTGTTCTGTGTCTGTGTGTGTAGCCAATCCGTCAAGCGAATGGGATAGCGATAGCTCATTCGTACGGCTATGTGTAGACGTGTGTTTGTGAGTGACTCGTTGATGGGACACCTGGGTGTAGCTGGTGAAGCGTATGAAGCGTGAGACAAAACCTCACTTTGCAGCGCACCGACGAGTCAGGTCGCGTCATGGATGAAGGACACAAAGCTCAAAGACACTTCAGTAAGCCAAGTAGTCGCTAATACTGCAAATCCCTCTTCCCGACCACACACTTGCCAGCATTACGTACTCAGCCTGGCCAACACGCATCCATCCAACACAGGTGACAAGACACGATGATGGATGGACACAGCAATCAGCAATGGGTCTCTCCTGGTGCTTCTCACCTGCAGGCATGTCATGTACGTCGGCTTTCATCATTCACCCGAGGACCGCTCGGGGGTCGGGCTAGTCCATGTCTGATCAGCAGGGGACAGCAACTGGGAAGCGCTCGATGTGCGTGCTGCCCTCGATCGGTGCCCCGGTCGTGTCAAGTTCGATGCCGCCACTGCCGACCCACAGGTAGGCCGCAATGGTGTCGGTGCCCTTAAGGATGATTCGCCGGCGACCGTCGTCTCCCTGGCCCCCCGACCGGGCCTATCTGGCCCAGTGATTGAGCCCGGAGGGCGATGGAAGAAGGCCCCAGATCTCCCTGCTAACAGCGAATGGTTCGCCAGCCAGGCAGGCAGCCAGCCAGCCGTTCGTTCTTTTGCAGCGGCACAAGCTCAGAAGGAAGGCCAGGCCTGCACACTCACATGATGACAACGAACACGTGCCATTGATCGATACACTTGCCGTGGTCTTTGGCTCAACCACTGTCCAGAAGTGATGGCGTGGCGTGTTGTTCGATGCCGGCGGCCTCCACACACCAATAAGACACCATCAAATCAACCAGGGAGGACAGGCCATCATGTTAAGGATGGACCCATCCACGGACGACACAGAGTCCAGACCTGCAAGCAGAGAGGCAGGCAGTGTCGCCGCAGCGAGGCAATGAACACATCTGGAATCAGCCTTTCGCCTCATCGGACTCACTCACCTCTTCGCTACGATGGGGAGGCGGCCTTTCCTTAATTGCCTCTCTCTGCATCCCGAGCTCGCGAATAGATCGGCATTGGGGAAACGACGGGCTTCCTGGAGGCCAAGCAGCGCTGGAGTGTCTGGAGGTGGCATGAGGAGCTGAGGGATGCTTTCGATCAATCGATGACGTTCAGCTCTGATGCAGATCTGCTGACGCCTACTCTGCACAATGAAGGTCCGAATGGCGGTGGAGAGCAAGAGAGCCCACATGTTTGACATTCCTACTTGCTTGCATTTCCTTCAGAAGCGAGGTGGTTTTGATGAGTGACCAGGGCAGATCTGCTGTGAGAAGAGGCTGTCGGACGCCGGCCTGCTAACTTCCCCGCCTCTGTGTGTGCCTATGTGATGGGTATTCTGATGAGATCAGATGGCCATGGCCTCCCCTTCTCTCCGGTGCTGTTCGTCCTTCCTGGTGGTCGCCCACAAAGATCCCTCCCAGCTCCTGGCCTACCGCACGCAGAGCCTCTCACCGCAGCAGCCGTCCTCAGGCCCGTCCGTCGCGCCACTCGTGTTTGCCGCCCACCCGGATGCCGTCGACGTGACGATGGACGTGCAGGACTTCAGGGTGGAGGAGAGGGAGGAGGGGCCGCTGCTGAGTGCGGTCCTCGCGTGGCGGGGGCGGCAGCAGGGGGGCAAGCTCGTGGCCAGGGAGCTGGTGCTCGCCAACCTCTCGCGGCTGTATGAAGGTGAGGTACCGATGGCTGGCTGCACGGAGGGGGGTGCATTCGATGTGCGTCTGGTTTGCCTGGCTGGCTGGCTGCCTCTCTGGCTGGCTGCAGAAACGACGGAGGATTTCCTGGGCGTCAAGCCCGTCGACCTCCCCCCTCCCTCTCTATCCCCCAGCCCGTCATCCGCATCTCATCACACCATCCAGTGGGTGCAGCGGTGTGACCTCTCCAGGCTGCCACCACTCCTGCACCGCCCCTCACAGCCCCTCCCCTCCCTCTCAATGCAGATCATGAGCACAGCCCTCCCTCTGGCACTCTTGGAGGTGTCCATCGAGCTGGAGCACCCTCTGCTATCCCTCGCCCCACTCAAGCCATCGGTGACTATCGCTGTCGGTCTCCGGGAAGAGAATGCGGCGCAGGAGGCGCCATGTGCGGCCGCTGCAGCGGCTGCCGCTGGTGGTGGTGTAGAGGATTGGTGTGGTGATGAGAGTTCGGGTGGAGTAGTGGTACATGAGGTCAATGTGTCGTCGGTTCTCACGTGTGACATCAGGTGCGTCGGGCGGGCGGGTGGGTTGGTGGATGGCCTACCCCTCCCTCACTTGTTGTGTTGTGCTGTGCTGTGTTATGTCGGTCAGCCATGCGTTGTGGCGCGGCCTGACGGGAGGGGATCCTCCAGGTGACATATGGGACATGGGCGATGCTGCCGATGACGACAATGACATTGAGGACCGTTGCGGTAGAGCGGCGCCGCCCACCGACACTGCAGGCGGCATCTCAGTGGTCATCTGGGTGGACAAAAAGGGCGGGTGAGTGGGCGGGCGAATACACACCACGTAGATCTCATCTTGCGTGTGTTGTGCTTCAGGGTGTACATCGCATCCGCCGCGGCATTCTCGGATAGCCTCATGGCGATGGTCAACTCGCCAGCATCTTCACCACCACCGGACGACATCGACACATCCGGCCCGCCCGATCAGCTGCCCGTCACCATCTGTCCCAGAACTCTTCCTCCCGCTGGCAGCAATGCAGCTTCAAACACCGATCGCCCCCAGCCGTCCCTGTCACACGCGCTGATGCCCTCGTCATCGATGTTTGCCATCGGAGAGAGGCCTCATGCCTTCCTGCTGGCACTCAAGCGTGCGGACGACGATCGGCATGCCGCGGACGCCATCGCAGTGATATCGTAAGAGGAACAGGAGACGAGAACATTCGAATAAATGCTTACCGACTTGGTCTGTGTGTGCGCTTGCAGCGATGAAGGCGAGGTGTGGGTGGCGTCGTGTGGGTCAGGTGGTGGTGAGAGGGGGCCGAGGGGTATCATGGGTGCGGTGGCGCCCATCTGCCGCGGTGGGGCCATCCGCTTCCGCAACGAAGAGGATGGTGGTAATGGCACAGAGAGGGCCGTCCATGTGCAGCAGGTCGACTGCGCCAATGACCAACAGGTACACAGCCTTTTGATTTGATGCCCTTGTGCTGGTGGTTTGGGTTGGATGGGTTAATCTCAAATCAATCAGGTGTATGTGATGGGCGACGACGGCACCACATGGCGGGTGGACCTCAGTGGGGCGTCCTGGCCCCCCCTCGCCCAGCCAATGCCCATAGCCCCAGCCACACAGGCAAGACATACCGACACTCACCCACCCACCCCTGACCAACCCCCCTGTGAGCTCAGATATGTGTGTTTGGGCATGCTTCGCCGTGGTTGGCGTACGTGACGGTGCTAGACGAGGTGAGGCGACACCGCATCGAGCCCCCCGCTGGCAGGGCAGCACGAGAGAGGGGCGACGGGCCCAGTGGTGCGGGTGCATTGTCGCCTCGTGTGTCGGAGCTGGCAGAGATGGGCAAGCGCCTCCACGACCAGATTCAACGACTACAGAAGGAGAAGGAGGTAAGTCAGCACGTCGACGGGCACTCAACCACACTCTGCCCTGGTCTCTCTCTCTCTCCCTCTCTGTCCTCCAGATGAACAGCGCTGCTCTGTCGTCCCTGAGCCGGCTGTCGTTGGTGCTGGCGGTGCCCTGGTACCTGCACGTCGCCATCAAACAGCCCGGGGGGCCCAATAGGGGCGGTCTGTCCGGCCGAGCACCATCTTCATCATCGTCGTCACTGCATGTGACCGTGAGGCCCCGGCCGATGTCGCTCGGCAGTGCCCACATGGGTTTGATCAAGGCTCTCCTTGCCGGCACGTCGAATGAGGACATGCAGACCACAGGCGCCGGTGGTGGTGGTGGTGGTGGTGCGGGCATCATGCAGGCTGACGGTAGGCAACAAGCAGAGAGGCAGAGCGGCAGGGAGGGAGCGATTCCCACGGATTCATCTGTGGATCATTTTTTGTCTGTTCTGTGTGGGCGCGGCGCGTATGTGCGTGCAGTGGTGTTGGTGCTGGTGCGGACGGGCGTCCCATCGTCGAGTGGAATGAGCCGTGCAGAGAGCCACCCGCCCACAGCATCCTCACCGAACCCAGACACGCTGCTGCTGAGAGGCCTGGCCACACTGTGGGCCGGCGAATCTGGGACCCCTGCGATGCGGCCAGACAGCCTCGCCGATATGCTGCACTGGTAAGTGATAGGGAGAGAGCGAGTGAGAGTGGGAGGGCAGTTGCGCGTGTGTGACGCATGGTGTCCGTTGGTATATGTGTGTGCGATGCAGGCGTGTTGATGTGTGTTCGTCGGGCTGTGTGGGGTGCGCCACGGCCCCACCCACTCTTGCACAAGTGTGGATCATACACCCAGGTCACCACATTGACAAGTAGATAGACAGACCGGCAGAAAGACAACACACCAGGACAGACGCGCAGTTTTTTTTTTTTGGTCGCGTGTTTTGCCCTTGGTTGCGCCAGACGTGGGCCGTCCGCTGCTGCTGGCTCAGAAGGGCGCGATCGACGACCACATCAATGCAGCGGTGGTCAACGCATTTGACCATGACGGCAATGACAATGACGACGTGATGGCGATGGCTGGCCGACGGCAAGGACAAGACGGCAACGCGCCCTCACATAACCAAACTGCCGCATACCTGCAGGTGGGTGGGTGAGTGAGTGAGCCGGCAAACAGAATCCCTCCCGTCTGTGTGAGCATTCATTGGTTGTGTCTGCGTGCAGTTGGCGGGGATAGCGGCCCTGAGTCTGCCGAAGGTGAGGGCCATAGGTGTCGTGCCCGCCATGACGAGCCGCGAGGCCGCGCAGCACAAGGCGGCCCTCGTGGACATCTACACCAAGATCAGACAGATCGACATCCACAAGGGCGGACAGACAGAGATGGACACAACATAGGTAGATGGCATATGGCATAGCAGCTTCCCGACCGGTCGATCATCCATCTGTGACGTGACCAGAGCGGATGGTGTGTGTAGAGAGACACGCCCACAGGCGTGTGCGTCGTGGTGGTGGTAGCTACTAGGTCGGTCGGCATACATGTGCAGATCTTCCGTATTAATTGCGGCCGGCAGTGAGCGCTATTCGACTGACTGACACGGATGTCTGTCTGTGTGTAGATAACAACAATACGCATAATTCTGGAAGGTTGCTTGGCGCCGCACAGCGAGCAGCAAGGCCGCACCACAGCAGCACGCATCATTGAGGCTCGACACATATGAAGTCGCCATTCTTCCTTGTGTCAGTAATAGCAATGAGGCATTTGGAGTTTGGAGTTTGGCATTTGGAAATGGACTCTTTTTCCAAGTGCACTCCTCTACGACTACCACTGGCACACGTGGCATCACCAAGTTGTCACCTACGTTGCGTGGCTAGCTGTTCTACACCCACCGACGACACACCCACACGCCCCTTCTGTCTGCCTGTCTGTCTGCCTGCCTGCCACGCTACAACAGAGGTCTGCATGTGCATAAAGCCTTCAGATCACCGAGCCAGTCATACGAACCAGCCAGAGCGGTGCATGTCCATATATATCTTGAGGTGCATGTATGGACAAAAATATACATGTATGTACACAAAAATATGTATGCATATATGTATATACACAAAAGTATTTATGTACACAGAGTCGTGTGTGCGCGCACAGCAGATCGAGTGTGTTGCCGTCGGCCAGACCGACACAAAAAATAAATGCTGCCTCACTCTCTCACTCGCAGCACGAAAATAAATCGACATATACTCAGCACTTCTCTTCTTGCAAATGTACGCGCGTCGACTACGACGCAGCGGAAGAGTGCTGGCAGACAGCCACGGCGTCATAAACGGCCTCGGCCGACACGGACAATGCCACACTGTCCTCCTCGTCACTGCTCAGCCGGTGCCAATCGACACGCATGAGATGATGGCAGGGGGGCGTCAGGGCGGCCGTGTGGGGGTCGCTCTGCAAGTGCGACTGGGTCGAGCTGACAGGCGACACCGAGCCGGTCATAGGCACCTCATCTGCTGCATCGCCACATGGCGTCTCGACCACTGTGGGCGCGAGGCTGACGAGGGCCTCTGGGATGGCATCCTGCAGACAGCAGAAGAGACGGCCTTGGCCATACTCACAGACACCCCCGTAAATGTATCTCTGGCTGACCGGTGGGCTGCCTTTATCGATGAGTGCTCGTTTGGCCTTGCGGAACGCCTCATAGAGCCCCCGCCAGCCGCCAGTGTGCTGCTGGGGGTCTGTCGGTACCTCGGTGGCGGCCTTCTCGAGATCACTGCCGTCGGCCGTCCGTTTGAGCTGGTGCATCTGCTCTCTCGTGACGAGCTCGTCCACCACATAGGACAAGTTGGCCTGCAGGTCGTGCAATGTGATGCCCGCAGACACCTCTGAGGGCACCGGCTGCTCGCTTGGTTCATCAGTGGACGTCTTGCCGGCCTCCGATTGGATCGATACTGCACACATCACCATCCCGTGATAGCACGAATCAGTGTGGTACGTATCATGGTCCATGCAGTAAACCGACCGTCGCTAGAGCGTCGACTGCGAAATACATTGGAGAGGTCGCTCGTCCGCATGTGCCGCAGACCCTGGGGGACACACACAGGCCGATCGACCGTACAGACGGGGGGTCTTCTGTCCTTCGCCTCACCGTCACTGTGCGGTCGTCGGGTCTTGGCAGATGGACGACCACATGGCCTCGTCGACGGCTGCGCATCTCCACTCGCTTCTGCCGCAGGCCCTGCACCAGGAAGGCGTGGCTCCACAGAAACTCATGGCTGGCCAAACCACCAAACACACACATACACACAGACAGCAGAAGACATCGGGGCGCGTGTTGGTATGCTTACAGGTCGCTGGGCACGTGTGTGAGTTTGAGTCTCTCGATGGCGTCCTGCATGGCGGCTGACGTCAGCTGCATGGCTGTCACCGCACGATGTACCGGCCACCCGACACACGGATGGCACCCCTCTGATGCAGCGGGGGGGCCGTCGGCAGAGAGAGCAGCACTGGACCAGTCATAGAAGACCTTCGGTGAGATGCGCCGTTTCTCCTCCTCTCTGTTGATGAGCCACGACAAAAGAGGGCCCGTCACACGACCGGACATCATACGGGCTGAAAGGACACGACAGGGCACAAGCAGCCAGATGGAACCGAGCGTGCTGATTGGATGCTCTTCCGTTGCCTACCAATAGCATTTTCGCGGTCGGTGATGGCCGTGTATCTGTAGCCGACTTGCAGCAGGCCATACCGACATACCTGCGCGGCCAGCAAAATATGATGCACCAGATTGGCCAGAATGACAACGAGCACGAGGCCGATCGTCAACACAAGAGAGGTCCCCTCGGGCAGCATGACAACGAACTGCATGACGAGCAGCGACACGAACCACACCAGCAGCCCACGCAGCTCAGACCGATTGAGGATGTCCATGCTGCTTCGGTCGAAGGGCCAAACAGCGAATTGCAGCGCCAGACACACACTGGCGACCACAGTCCAGCCGAGCAGCTGCTGGCGGGGCTGCGCCGTCGCTCGCTGTGCGATCAGCAGCACCAACACGCGCCTCATGGCCAGCACAAAGTCCCAGTAGTGGAAGTTCTTGCGATAGCCTACATAAAGGAAGCCCACCCTTCTGCGCGTGTGGGGGTCCTGCAGGCGGTCTCTGTGCCGCCACAGAAACGCCACGCCACACACCATTGGTGCGAGCGTCCACAATAACAGACCAGCCACAGCAACCCACAAGAACGGGGCATGCTCGGCAGATCCGAAGAGAACATGGGAATCGAGGTCCATTCTCGAGCGCATGTCATCCATCGGATCAGTGGGCAGCAGGCTGACACTCTCTCCTGAGGCGATAGGGGTAGGCGAACCCACATAGGGGAAAGGCCGGCAGCGCAGGAGGGCCAGCATGCTCTTGGTCACGGTGGGATAGAGAAAGGTGAGGTTGACGACCATCATGGTCCCCCTTTTGTCGAGCCACTGCCGCCATCGGCCGCTCTTGTGGGCCTCCGTTAGGGAATGCTGGCAGGACGGAGGCGTCACTGACTCGGTTCGAAAGTCCTCCTGAAATGTGACTGACCGCTGGCGAGGGCAGTGAGCGGCAGGTGTGTCTGTCTTGCCGTTGGCGACGGATGGCGGTGCCGAGAGGGCCCGGATGTTTGTGTCGGTGGCGAGTGAGGCTCGTTCGTTGCTGCCAACGCGCCGTCTTGACTTGAAGGCATCACGCACTCGGTCAAACCCGCTCGCTGCAGCCACGACACGAGCCACAAATGATCACATGCATCGCCCCCTAGAGTGTGTGTTCGTGGTTACCAATGATAGGCACAGCAGTGAGCCAGACGAGTGGCAAAGCCAACCACACGGCATTGCGGTACAGAACGCACTTATCGCCCACGTATGGCCTCAGCAGGGACTCCCACACTCCTCGCAGCTGAGGAACCCCGCCGGTCCAGGCGAAGAACCCGCCGAGCAGTGAGGATATCTGGCCGCCCCAGACGGACGACTCGTCAAACGCGAGAAAGGCCAAACCACATACCTGCACACACACACACATACGGCAACATCATATACAGGCGATGGAAGGTGGGTGCATGAGTTTCTGTTTATCCGCCATTGCGTACAGCAGTGATGTGTGAGAGGCCGATTTTGATCAGCTGAGACGGCACCTGAGCGCGCAGAGACGACGAAGCCCTGACACACACCCGTAAGCTCAACACGAAGATTGATCGAATTAAAACTTTGCGTGAGAGATGGACCTTTCAGCAAGCGCCGTGAGTATGAAGATGGCCATCAGAGTGGCGAGAACGAGCAACACGTTGACAAGCACAATCTGCCATAGTGGGTTACATGGGGCGCAGGGCTGCTGTGGCGTCTGACGCGAGAAGCCGGCCTTGCACCGAGAGCACACAAAACCCTCGTGACCCTCCTGAGACAGAGACAAGGCGAGAACGAAAAAATGGCGTTTCTCGGAGGGATGCAGTTGGCTGTTACCGAGCATATGTTCAGCCCGTCTGTCTTGTTAGTGCCTTTGCAGGCCGACGGCAATGGACACGACATCACTATCGGCAACGAAGTCAACCCAGAGCCATATCTAAAACACGCCAAAACACGCACACTCCCTCATATGGCTCGTACAGTAAGACCCATCTTACGTTGTCACTTCTCTTGTGGTGTTGTGAGACGGGCGATCCGACTGTAGCTGGACAGTGAGCTGGAAGAAGCCCGGCAGCACACTCGCATTGTAGTTGATGGGGACCGAGCAGTTCAACCCAGGCAAACAGTCCTGGCAGATCCACGCGCTGCGACTTCCATCAGCGCCGCCTTTGCGCACGCCGATAGACCCAGCCGTACACGGCTCGCACGGCTCCTTGCCGCGCTGGTGGCCAAGACGGCAATAGCACGCAGGTGAGCCCTCGTCAGAACCTGCAGACAGACGCGTAGACCAACAATCTAAGTCGCAAGGGCCTATTGTCATGTGTTTCTTCCATCTCTGACCTGCATCATCGGGACATTGTGAGCATGTTTGTGTGCCAACTTGTCTGTTGCTGTATGAGTCAGGGGGGCACTTGGTGCAGTTGATGCCGATGCCCTCGTATCCGGGCAGGCACCGACATAGGGCATCCGAGTCGAAGGTGTAGTCGAAAGGTGCGAGCAGGGAGAACACTAGTGAGCACAGTGGGTACAATCAGCACGTGTACTCGTTCTGTGTACTTAACCATATGGAATCTGACCTCTAGCCTGTTGAATACCGAGCAAAACTCTGTGCACTCGAACCGCTCCTCACCGTTCTCCAACGTCCGCACGACATATCCTGCACAAACCATTTCCAACCACATGCACTGATGTGGACTGACGCACTGCAGTGGGTATCTGCTCTGCGTGTGCTGTGACGAGGATCCTACCCTACCTTGCGGGTCGGGCACCAGTGGCGTCAAGTGTGGATCGTCGGACGCGGTCAATGATGGGCACCAACTGAAGTTTTGATGCGCACCGCTTGACCGACGCAAATCATTACACTTCTAAACCACATACACACCCCACAGACACCGATAACAACACACATATATCGGCCACCAATTATACATACAGAGGCTCTCTGCTCTTTTTTCTCACCTCGATGGGTGTAACGCTGACACACACCGATGTCTGCTTCACATCGAGGTCTGGATTGTCCGTGAACCTCGCGTAGTCGGATGAAAACAGCCTAGAATCAGGCCTTTTCACTCGTCTCAGTGAGTTGTTTCGCATGTCGACGTGGTAGAGCCGTGACGGAAACGCTTGAAACGTCTCGATGGCGGTGATGTTGTTGTCCCTCAAAGAGATTGATCCCAGATAGTGGAATACAGAGTCCAAGAAGAAATAGCTGTCAGCCATCTGAGAACGCACAAAAGACTGATGGTTGTGCGTTCGCCTGTCTGCAGCAAAGATCGATTACAGATGTCAATTGGTTAGCCACTCTCAGGGGGAATCCAAAGAAGGCTTCACAGCGCATCGCACCGGAAAGACTGCAATTCGATGCATCCAGCACGACCAGACTGTCACGCACACGAAGGCACAGAGCAGGAAGCGAATGCCACAAAGCCAATGATGCTCAGTTACTTGTTCTGCCATTTAAGGGGCATGAGGAATTCGGTCACGTCGAGGTTGATGGGGTTGTTTGACACATCCAGCTCATGCAGACTGCCCCAGTCAGGCGGATCCAGCGCCGACAGCAAGCCCGACCAACTCCACCCGCCCATTTCTGTAGTTTTGTCAAACACATTTACACAAAGAATACAAACCGCACGCCTGTGTGCCTGCCTGTCCGGATGTGTGTGCATGACAACGAGCTCACCCAAGTGCCCATCTATGTAGCAGACGCCTTTTGGTGTGGAGCCCCACTTAGGCCACTGGCTAATGCGGTTGTTGGTGAGGTGCAGCTTCTTCAAGTTAGGCATTGAGCGAAAACCCTCTGGCAGGGTGGTCAGCAGGTTGTCGCGCATACTCAAGAATCGCAATCTGACACAAAACGGTATCCTGTATTCGCCTATGCCATTCTCTACGGCCCTTCCTTGCTGACAATTGTGGGATGCTGCCGGTGACTCTCGTGATGAGATTGTGGTCGAGCCAGGCGTCCTCGAGGTTGGGAAAGACAGACAGATCAACGGCTCTACTCAGACGGTTGAATGAGAGACTCAAGAGCCGAACACTTTCATATCCCGGGCCGCTGTGTTCGCGATCCACCAATCCGACCAGCCTGACAATCCACAGGTCCAAACTACTACGTGTGTCGGCGTTTATCTCGCATGCAGCGCACCGGTTGCTATCTGCCATTATTCGATTGAGATTCTCCAAACCCCGAAAGCCGACAGGCAGGTGACCCTCAAACTGAAACATGGTATGACAAGCTTTTACTAAAGCTCGCTTGCTCGTCATGTTTCTCACCGAGTTGTTGTTAACCCGCAGTGCGCTGAGCGACGTGAGGTCGCTAAGCGGCTCAAGCGTGCCGGAAAAATTGTTGTTGCCCAAACTCAGAAGCATGACCGACTTCCAGCCACTCAACGTATCTGGCAAGGCACCCGAGAGCTGCACAACAGGAATGCGTGCGGCGTCCTGTGCTTTTTCTGGGAATATGTACCCGATTGCCCTGAAAGTGGACGGAGATCAGGTTTCCCGCATTACCTAGCGAAGACGGCAGTGGACCAGAAAACTGACAGTAAAGAGAAATACAGTTCTCAAAACACACATCTACGTTTGTGTTGGCTGTGTGCTACGTACGTTGTTCCGCGACACATCTAAGTGTTGTAGGCTGTCCATCTTGCTACCCAGACCATAAGGCAGAGAGCCAACGAGGCCGTTAGAATGGACATCCAGTCGGGTCAGGTTATGGCAAGACGTCACACTGGCCGGAAAGGGCCCTTCCATCCGCTTGTTCTCCCATATCTCCAGGATCCGTAGGCGCCGAAGTCTGCCGATGCCTTCGGGGATGGGTCCTGAAAGATCTGTCTTCACAAGCCAGAGAGCCTCGAGGCGCGAGAGGTTGGTGATGGAGGGCGGGATGGGGCCGGGTGTTGAATTCATGAACCCGAGGTACAGGCCCTTGAGATATGGCAGCTCGCCAATTGTAGCCGGAAGGAGCCCATTCATGCCGCCCTGACATTATAGTTAGCATCAAAACAAGTGCGCGCGTAAATTAATGTGCGCATCAGATGTAACTCACCACTTCACGCAGCCCGATAGCGCGAAGAGAGGTCACTCTGGCGATCCCATCACCCAAGCTTCCCTGCATAGGCAGGTATATGGCCCCGAGGCCGACCACGTGACGCAGCCGATAAAAGGCCTCCGAGGAGACGAACGGCGCACCCCCCCGCTGTGCCAATATCCCCGGCACATCCGATACCTCCATATGCTCAGGCCACCCTGTGAGAGCAATGATGTAGCCCTCCCGCGGACCGCCGTCCGCCCAGCGCCTCACTCAGCCGCACACACGTGATGAAGGACACGACGCACAGGTTGTCCTCGAAGACGGACTTGGTGTCGTTGTCCACCAGTCCGGCCTCGTGAGACCACTCAAACAGAGCCGCTGCATCCTCCCGACACGAATCGCAGCGCACGAGCTCCTCCATTTCGGTATAGGGGAGGATGTTGTCGCCTCGCTGCACTTTGCCATCTGAGGTCACTACGTCAGCCGGACGGAAGACCCACAAGAGTTGCAGGAGCTTCAGCCGCCTTGGGTCACGCCAGCCGGGAGGGAGGGGATCCGACTCATTGGCGGGCTGGAGCCAGGGCTGGAGGATCCGCCGGAAGGGCGAGCAAGCCACGAGCGACGATGAGATGGCAAGAAAGACAGCGCAGAGAGGAATCCTTATCGGATACCGTCTCATCCCCTCCATCTCCCGCACTTCTAAGCTCGCATTCATTCATTGATCACTTGCCAAGTCGGTTTTCTCCCATTGCAAGTGCGTTCTGAGGCGGCTGCCGTGCTCCTCTGAACAGTAATGATGCGTGGGGCTTTCCAATTTAGTGAATGCGGGGGTTACAGCACCAACGTACAGAATCGTTTCAACGAGACTTTCAAAGAGCATCGTTCGCAGGCCGTTGGCACTGTTTGTCATCGCAGGCCGCTACATTGCTACCTTCGCGGCCACCTTATTAACGCCCCGCGGCCACTCTGCCAAACACAGCCAACATGATTCTGACGACATGCAGAGACACTCAGTGCATCGCTGAGGCAGACACACCGATGGCGCCTTCAGCCTTTGACACGTGCGAGGCGTGAGTAGCACACGCTTGGCTCACTCAGCCACACACACACAGATAAACAGGTAGACAGACACAGAAATGCGCCGACAGACAGAGAAACGCACCCAAACAGATACACACAGACACGCAATTCTGCGGCCCACGGCAGACTGAGACAAGCTGCTGCGTGCCCAGCTAAGTGGCAGGGACCTGGCAGGCTACAAAATGATGATGTCCTGACGACATGGCCAAAGTGTCCACACACGTATGCTATCCACACGGACGGCATTGATCAAAAATCCCCCGACCGACGCCCACCAATGCAACTCGTGCAACTCACGGGCCGCCAAAACCAATCAACTCCTACCCAGCCATCCACGCAACGCGCTGCGCTGGCAACACCTTTCAACGCCACATGCGTGCAAACACACACATGCACTTCACTCCCGTCCCGCCACGCAACGACACACACCGACTGACGACAGTCTGTCTGTCTGGCTGTCTGTCTGTCAGGGTGTGCATCATGCAGCCTCGCTGGAGAAATGACCAATAAAAGACAGACACACAGATAAAAACCCACACGTCACACACATGTTGGTTGCATTCATTTGTGTCATTCAGGACTCAGAGGCCTGAGACGGCCTCCAGTATGGGCACCACGCTGCGAGTGAAAGCTCCCTGATGCTCGTTGTTGACAGTGTCCACCACCGCCAGTCTGCTACCCTGCGAGTTGCCGAAACCGACGTGGCCGTACACATAGCCGAGGCCGATCCCATCCATCTGCAGCTCCATCGTGCCCAGACCTGCAGGCATTTGATACACCCACACACACACACCACAAGCCTGGGTGCCAGTGAGAGCTTCTCTCTCTGTGTGTGTCAGTGGTCGTTTTACCGTAGTAGATCCAATCAGCATTGCTGAAGGAGGAAGCTGCCTGCCCTGCGTCGAGGGCGTGTGCCAGTGCGTCGGGGGGGATGATCCGGCCCTCATGAAGCCGCGGATGAAGATGCTCGTGTCATGCACCGCTCCAGCACGTAGGCCGTCTTTAGGGCCTCCGCCACGTCAGGAATGTCGAAGGCCAAGAGGTCATGAAGACCTTCCTCATGCATGGCCCGCTCGACGCGCTGCTGCAGGACGGCCGGCAGCTTGACGCCCTTTGGGATCTCTGTGGGCGGCTGCTTGTCGATCTGTGTTTGGAATGCCGGCCGCTTGGTGGGGTCATCGAGCATGTGAGAGGCCTTGTTGAGTGAGAGGGCCCACAGAGAGGGAACAGAGCCGGACGCCATGAGTGAGTGAGATGTCTGCACAACGAACGACACAGAGTGGAATGCAGACGATGTGTGAATGCGCCTCGTTTGTCTCCTTACATGTGCTGGTAACGGCCGTGCAGGGCTGTCTACGGGAAGCGATACAGGTGACATGCCAACTCGAAACCAAAAACCCAAGCTGCACACACGCACGCGTCGATGAGAACAGATGCTTTTGACGCGTGTGCAGTGGTCTTTCGCCCACCCGACGTAAGTCAGTCAGTGGCGATGGGAGTGCCGATGCAGAGGCCGGGAACACACAACACGAGATCTGCAGTCAACATCCCTACAGACCGACAGACAGGCGGGTGCGGAGCAGAGCAGATCAGCTGCCATCTTCATTGCTCAGTGTCCTCTCACCGCGGGCAGACGGACAGACGGGCCAGACAAACGATCAGCCAGAACAAGCGAGTGACTGAGTGAGTGAGGCCAGGGAGTGGGCGAGTCAATTGCCCGACACGAGTCGCAGCACCCATCGCCAGGCGACCTGGAGAGGTCAGCTAACCCCCAAGACCGCATCCTTACATCCAACGTGGAGTTTGCGGTGGGCACACATGTCGATGGACAGATGAAGAAGATGAACAGATGCATCATGGGTGGCTATACCTGCGAAGGGTCGTTGGTTTGTGTGCGTTGCGTGTCGACAGTGGTTGTCGACTGCTATGGCGCCAAACCTGAATCGAGTGACACGACAGACAGACAGACAGACAGACGGCAGCGCGTGAGGAAAACAGCGCCTGCCTGCCTGTGCCGTTTGGGTGTATGAGTGTGTGCGTGTACCTTTTGAGTGCGGTGTATTCCGCACCATGCAGGCATATTTGCTCCGGATCTGTGCGCCAACTCGGGCGGCGCTGGTCGGCAGCGTCCTTGACACCCTGCCTCTCCTGCCCAACCCCATCAATCAACTGTTGTTGTGTCTTCCCTGTGTTGGCCCTCGCTCATTGCACTCACCTTCCTTTCCTCGACAGTCCCACTCCACTCATCCAACACCTCCCATTGGACCGCCAGGTCTCAAAATGCGAGAACATACACTGAACTGAACGCACACCCACGCAGTCAGAATGAGTGTGTCGTGTGAGAGTGCCGTGTTCGATGCCCACCTTGCTGCCGTAGCCCAGAAGAGAGAGCTAGATCGGTCGGCATACATGTGCAGACTTTCGTATTAATTGCGGCCGGCAGTGAGTATCAGTGTTTTTGGACCGACTGACACGGATGTGTGCGTGTGTGTGTGTAGATAACAACAATACGCATAACTCTAGAAGGTTGCCTGGCGCCGCACAGCAGGCAGCAAGGCCGCACCACAGCAGCACGCATCATTGAGGCTCGACACAAATGAAGTCGACAAAGATGCACGAGCAGAATCTTCACTCCCCCCCCACACACACCCTCCTCACCAGTGTGTCGTCAGCCAGCAGACTATCGGAGCACTGTCCTCTCGAGCCCACATTTGGCCAGCACTCGTCTTGCGGCATTCACAGCAACGGCGTAGCGCTCGATGTCTGTGTTGCCGTCTGTCGGCGCCTCGGTCGTGTAGAGGCGGATGCGGCCATAGCCTATCGCCCGGTAGGCAGCAATGGTGTCGTCGGCTGCGGTGCCCTTGAGGATGATAAATCGTCGGCGCCCGTCATCTAACGGGACGAATGTATGCTCAGCCATGTAATCGATGGTCTTGAAGCCATCGATGGTCGGTGCCGTGAGCAGGGACCGATAGCGAGTGTCACCAGGACCGACATAAGTATCAGTCACCAGCTTCTTCTCCACCCCCTCTTGGTCGTACCACCGCTTCAGGACCGTCTCCTCGATGAAGGCCGTGAATAATGGGTAGAGGCACTCCCCACAGCGGATGACGGGATCGCTCTCGTCGTATGTGCTGCGGTAGGGATGGTTGGGGGGCAGATCGGACAGGGGGACGGTCGTGAAGTACTGAGTGCCGATCCTATAGCGCTGCCTCGCCACGCCACTACCATGACCATCACCCTGCTGCCCTCCTGACCCATCGCCCCCTGCCCCCTCCTGCTCCTGCTGACCCGCGGCATCGTTGTCTCCTTCGTCCTGCTCGCTCCCATCGCCCATGGCATCGTCGCCGATATCACTGTCACTGTCACTGTCGCTGTCACTGTCACTGTCACTGTCGCCATCCTCCTCCATCTCCTCCTCCACCCGATCCAATGCCAGGCTGGTCCCTTTGTGGTTGAGCAAGTGGCCGAATGTCTTGTAGACGGCCACGGTGAGGGGCAGCTCATCGAAGGCCATCTTGCTGCCCAGCTGCTCGGCCATCCTGTCTGCTGACAGCCGCAGGGGCAGTGCCTCGATGAGCTTGTGATTGTGCGCCAGGTGGATGAAGTCGGTCATCTGCCGCCACACCGCCCCGCCTCGCTCGAGTGCATAGGCGGACGCCGACAGATAGCGAAACCGCCGGATGCGGTCCGCTGGCGTGGCGGCATCGCTGGTCGGCTGTGGGTGTGTCGGGGGGCCACCGGGGAGGTCGGTGTCTGCTGCCGTGGGTGTGGGTGTGGGTGTGGCTGTGGCTGTGGGTGGGGTAGGACGCTCGACATCGATGAGTCCGGTGAGTGAGTGTTTCTTGAGGTCCTGGTCGATGCGCTTGAGCATGAAGGCCTCATCGACGAGCTGGCTGCCGTGTGTCTTGCTGGTCGGGCGGGCCGAGCAGACGGCCTCACACACAGACAGCATCGGGTAGATGTCCCCACGCCACACGTCGGCCGACAGGTCGTCGCCCAAGTGTCTGGGTGGCGGCGGCTTAGCCCAGCCGATCGGCCGGCAGGTGCCCTTGACGCCGTCAGCAATCTCACGCAGACCTTCGGCAGCCGACGAGAGAGCCGACAACACGCCAGGCCACTTCTGGGCGAGAAATGGCGTCTGCAGGACAGACACAGACACAGACACACAGTGGGAGAGTGTGCTGATGGCCTCATTGTGTGTTTGTGTGTGGTTGACTTGGGCTGCGACTGTCGTGTTGAAGAGCTCCTGCACATCGGCAGCCTCGCGAGTGGCCTGACAGACACGCAAACAGCCGACGGCAACACAGACAGTGAGAGCCCACTGGACGGATGGCGTCACGACACTGTGAACGTGTGGGTACCTGTTCTATGTGTGAGTGAAGTGACGCGATGCGCTCCTCCAGTCGAGCCATACCCTCAGCGATGGACTGAAACACAACAGACAGACAGACAGACAGAGTGATGTGACCACGAGTGCTCTTCTGTCAGTCAGTTGCCTCACCGATTTGCTGTCAGATGCGGTCATTTCCTCTCCTCCCTGTGTGCGGGGCCGTTTGGGCGGCGCGCCGCCCTCGTCACTCATCGACATGACTGCAGCAAACACACACAGGCACACCGAACCGGAGCAGCATACACCTTGAGTGGATGCGGCCATTGTCGTGCTCACCTTAGGTTTCTCGTCGAGTCACGTCGGTAACGCGGCTCTGTCTGTCGGTCGGCCTGAATGCGCCAAACAGACAGAGAGCTATGAGCGATTCTTTCGCACCTGCCGTCCTTCCCAGTAAAACACGGAAAGGCCGGCGACTCTGCCACGAGTGAAAGCTGCGGTCGTGCATGAGAGAGAACTTTCCGTTTGACGGACATTCTGGGCCAAACTCCAAACCCTGAACCCTGAAACCGCGAGGCTGCAAACAGGACCTCTCTGATTCCGCAATGCATCTTGGCGCTTTGCTCTCACCTCTGCTTGTGGTGGCAGCGTCGACTGTCGCCGCCTTCGCCCCGCCGCCCTCCCTGACCACCCCACTCCACCGCACCTCCCCCCTCCCCCTGTCGTCCCTGTCTGCCAAGGCCAAGGACATCAAGATCTACAAGCGGAAGCGCAACCTCAAGTACGCGTCGCAGCACATGTTCACACCCGACGGCGATCTGGTGCGGGTGGTGCGCAAGGAGCGGCGGCGACTCAAGAACCTCGACGCAGAGAGCGTGGCGATGATCGGCATGTTCCGCACGCTCGACGAGGACCAGCTGGAGGAGATGCGACAGGCCGACTACAGGGCCAAGGAGGGCATTCTACAAATTAGGTGAGTCAGGGAGGCGCGGGGATTCACACACAGCCAGCACACACTGCATCCACACGTGTGTGTGTGTGGTTGTGTTGATTGTGTGTGCGCGTGGCGTCAGGGTTGAGGGCGAGGAGGGCGACGAGGACTGAGTTCACGACGTGATCGAAGGCTGCTCTGGCGAATGAAGCAAAACGATGACAGGACAGTGTGCATAGCCCGTTTTTGGGCGAACGGAGGGATAGTCAGTTTGCGATGAGGTCACTCACTCACTGTTGTCTGACATGACTTGGGGGTCGCAATGCGACCAGACTTTGAATGAATGATGACTTACTTCATTCGATGCAAACCACTCACTCTCAAACGCGATGCACTCACACGATGCTGCAAGCACCTGCACCCCTTTGCACTGCATCGCTGACACCTGGTGGGCCGGTCGTCTGTCTGGTCATTCCTCGGCCTTCTCTCCGACCTCTGCCTGTGCTTCTGGCTGGAGCAAGCTGTCCACTTGTTGAACGAGCACCTTGACTGTGTCGCGGATGGCTGATGCTCGGTCGGTCAGGGGCGCAGGCGACAGCTGACGATGACCCCTGCCTGCATCAGTTGCAGCTTCGCGAATAATGCTGCCTGATTGACGGAGAGAGAGAGAGAGAGAGGAGCACACACACAGACAGTGGTTGGACGGTCAGTTGTCGGTGTGCAAGGCGTGGCGTACCTGCTCCTCTGTGACTGACGGCCAGCTTTGCCAGCTGCTTTGCAAACATGTGGCAGACCTCATACGCGTCACTGCGCGCTCTCAGGCCAGCTGCAGTGCTCTCTTGGAAGCGAATCGCTTCAGCCCTCTCTTCGTCAGTCAGAATCAGTGGGCTGCCTTCCACGCGGCTCTCGTGCGGCGGCTGCTGCTGGTGCACGATGCCCCTCCAGGCGACAAAGTACTTGGCCGATTTGTGCAGCCGCGTCCAACACTGAAACACAGCCACAGACAGAGACACACAGAGACACACGGATTGAGTGGCGTCTCCTCTGAATGACTCTATCTACCCGTTTCACAACGGCTTCATCCGTCTCATCGTAATCGTCTCCAGGTTGCTTGGTGCTGAGGTGCATGGGCACTCTCGAGGTCACCGATGTGCGCCTGCCGCTCTGCTTGTGGAGCGAGGCCGACACGGCGAACATCTTGCCAGCGGCACGGAAGGAGATGCGGGGGGAAGAAGCGGCTTTGTGTAGCTCCCTCTGTATGTCCTCGATGAGCTTGCGGGCCACCGGAATGAGCGACTCGGATGAGGCGCCGGCTGACGAGCGGGGCGTATTGGGGCACTCGGAGGCTATCCACAAGTCCAAATCTGGAAGAATGGAATAACCATTGCAATACCATGTGTGTGTTGTGTCTCATGTGTCAGCCTACCAGTGGCCGCCCATGACAGCAAATCTCTCTGAAAGGCAGTGTTGGTGAACACTTCCGTCTCGTCCACAGCGGCCTTTGCGGCCTTGCCCCTCTCCCTCGAGCCGTCGCGCGATGCGCCAGGGAAAATGGACCCTCTCCTGCCCGACTGCCGCCGCTGCCAATCGGCCATCGACACAGTGCTGCCGATGCTGCTTCGCCGCTTGGTGAAGGCCGGCTGGGGGGCCGACAGGAGAAGGGGGGCTCCTGTCTGCTCAGGGGCCTGGCTGGCCTTCATCGCGTCTCGCAGAAGGTTGACGAATGTCTCGCTGTCGATAGATGAGGGAACGCCCGAGTGCTCAAGTGCCTCGGCGAACACGGACAGCACGCCGTATGTGAGGGGGCCGTCATGTCCTCCTGCCTGAGGGGTGTACGGTGAGCCGCCCTCCGCCGTCATCCGCTTGGAAGATATACGCCTCTTGAGAGAGCTCCGCGGGGACAGCGGCTGTGTGTGGCCATCGTCCACAATGCGCTGCTCTTTCATGGCCTGGATGAAGTCTTTCGGCGAGACCACACACCCTGACAGCCCCGTCGTGCAGTGGGTCTTGAAAGTGCGTAGCAGCAGCACGTCCTCTGCAGCCCTCGCCGTTTGCCACGCCAGCACCAAATGCCGCACCATGTCGCCCAGACGGACATAGCCGTTCCAGCGAAGCGACGGCGAGGTGGGCGAGAAGGGCGAGGTGGGCGAGGTGGGCGAGCCGCACTCACTGTCAGCTTCTCCCCCCGCCATGGCCTTTGCCGACATGCGTATGTTGTGCCGCTGGATGAGTGAGAGGTTGGCCAGGGGGTTGGGAAGAGAGAGGGGGTTCAACTGAGAGGCGACCGCTGCCTCCTTGTTGAGGGCATGGGTGGGGGATCGGTGGGGGTCGACGGTGGAATGCACCACATGGCTATCAACAAACTCTATCAAGCTCTGCAATTGTTCACACAGACACATATATACCTTAACCATGATGAGGTAGGAAAGTGAGTGTGTGAGGGCAGTCACCGTGTATTGGTTGGGATGCGTGGTCGGGTCACACAGCCGAGGCAGCAGGCCCCTCAAACGGTCCAACGGCAACGCTAGGGTGGGAGGATGTAGCGGGGCCTTCTCGCTCAACCGTGTCTCCGTCCCCCGACTGATGGCCCCAACAAATGACGGCGAAGAGCCAGTGTCCCCGGGAAGGGCACAGAAGAGCTCCCTCAGCGCTTGAGAGACATACACACCCAAGTCACGCCTGAAGAATGGGTTCTCGTCAGAGAAGATTCCCACGATGCGACCGAACAGGACGCCAACAGAGGACAGCTCCGTCGCCCCCACGTCATCTTCAGGAAGCGCCCGCTGTTCGTACTCGCCATCCAGGTACGCACTGCACGATTCATGTTCCCTCCCTCCGCCCTTCGTGTAGGCGTCATCGCCTCCAGGGAAGAAGTAATGAAGCGACCGCAGAAACGAAAACAGTTCCACCTTAGCGAATGGGACCACTTGGAACTGGTGTAGAAAGTAACAGAAGGTCACGTGGGCGAGGGAAGGCAGCCTGTTCTGCGGCACATTGTCGTAGAGAGATGGCGCTTGCTCATCGTCTCTCGGCGTCGTCGGTTGCTCGGGTGTGGACACCTGGCTTGGCACCACAGTCAGCACAGGGCGGCCCTTGCGTCCCGTAGGCGATGATGGCTTCGATGACGGCACGCGAGACAGCTGGACAACAGAGGAGGTGGGCTTGTGGTAGCTGCGAAGGATGCCGTCATAGTAGGCAAAGATGTGAAGAACCGTCTCGAGAACAAGAGAGAGCGGGCGGAGGGGGAACAGAGTCCATGCAGAGGTGAATGCCGTGTCGGGCGCCTCCCCACATCGACTGCCGACCAGAAAAGAGTGAAAGTCACCCAGCGGCGGTAGCAATGAAGGGTCCCTGTACACAGTTGTGGGCAGAGAAAGGACGGCTGGGGTGGCTGGGGCGTGCACAGCTGCTGAGACGGGGCGGACGGCGAGGAATTCATTCCTTGACAGAAAATCCTCGAGCAAAGCTGACTCCTGTCGACACCAGCCAGAGCTTGAGGGGATGTTTTTTTTACACCCACCCACCTCAGTCTGCGTCTCGATGGATATGTGCCGCTCCCGATATCGGCGCTTCGGTGACAAATCGAGCTCGGTCACCGCAACCGATGTATCCCGTTCCACCTCTGCTGTTCTCCCAAGGTCGATCTTCAATTGGGAGACCTCAGATCTCACTGGACTGATGTCGTCCTTGTGCAGCGGGGATGCCTCGCTCCTGTCTGCGTCTTCCTCCTCCAAATGATCCTCGTACAAGAGGTTGTACCGTGCCCGGGATAAATCGATGCGCCGAATGGTCTGCAGGCGTGACAGCCGTGAGTGGATCCGATGATTCCAGGCATCTCACCTGCTGCAGGTCGCTGCACTTCGTCTGCAGCCGGAGGTTGATGTTGAGCTGCTCAGACATGACCTTGTGAGCGTCCCTGGCGCGCCGCGTCATGGCGTGCAGCGCCTTGTGCTGCGTGTCTCGATATTTGTTCAATGCCCTCAGAAGTTCCTCCCAGTAATCCATGACGAAGATACGTAGATGCTGCACACACGGGGCGTGGCTCGGGAGGGAGCTGACTAGGTGACGCTGAGGCAAGGACACAGGGGACTCCGGAGATTCACAGAACGTCTGAAAGTAGCTTACTTGCAGTTCCAGCATCTGACCCTCGTATACTTCTAGAATCCTCCTGAACTCACTCAACATGCCGTCGCTGGCTTCACAACATCGCCATGCCTCATCGATGTCGTCAACCAGCCAGTCCTTGCGCAGCAGAGTGTCAACACTCTCGACACTTTTTTCGCACTTCACGGCCTCTCCTGCCTCTTCCGTGTCTTCCACTTCATCTTCTCTCAGCCCGGCACCGCGCAGAAACGAGTCATAGAAGGTCTTGGGAGGCGGCAGCTTCTCACTACGAAGCATGTTGTACAGGGATGCGATCAAGTACCGTGCGTCCTCCTCGCCAACGCCGCACTCGGGCTCTTGTGCCGGCTTCTCGGTCGTTGTATCTTCCTGTGTTTGCTCGACCTCTTTCTCCGCCTCTCTCCATCCTCTCTGCTGTGTCGCTCCAGCAGTGGTGGGGAGACGTGTGGATGACGAGGCCGTGCGAGACGCCGGCGAGACCGCCCTTTCACTCGTCTCGACAATTGCCAGCTGGGCCTTTTGCTTCGGCGATGGCCGGCGGGGTCTTGCTGGAGCAGTCCGCGAGGGCGATTCCTGTCTCTCTCCATGTTTCTCGGTCATCGCTGCCTCAGACACCGGCAAAGGCGCAGGCCCTTCACCGAGATGAATTGTAGTCGACGCGGGCCGCCGCTGCTGTCCCAGCTCGATAGGCTTGACCTTGGCAGATGCCGCCGTGCCTGGACACGATGGGCCAATGCCTCGCAGGTCGGTAGGCTCCCTCAAGGACAGGGAGAACCGGTGTGACATGTTTGGCCGGGACAAGTCTTGTCTCTGCATGAGCTCGGTCATCGGCCGACAGCCGTCGCACTTGCGAGAAGGGGGATGGCCGGGGGAGGGGGAGGGAGGGGGGGACGATGCGGCGGGCGAGGGCTGCCTCCTTCTTTTCTTGGCCTTGGTTGACGCCTCCTCGCGGAGCACAGTGGTCGTGAGGTCTGTTGCTGCTGGCTGTGGGTGCATCCGCTCAAGCTCCGCAAGATACGACTCAAAGCCTGGATGAATGAATCCACCCAAAACACACAGGTCTGTAGAGTGCCTGTCTGCCTGTGTCCGCTCGTGCTGCTCATTGCTTGGTCAGATTACTCAAGAGACTTTCCACAGCCCCACGCCACTCCTGATATGAACTCTGTGGCGGCTCGTCCGGCAGCGTCCTTTCGTCGCTGAACATGCTCAGACCTGCGTTGTCAAAGAGCCTGCATTCATACGACACAGTGTCACACAGTGATGGCGCAGGAGGATGGCCGGCCACGAAGACACTATCAGATCCTTCATCTCCAGCCCCGACCTGTCATCTGTTTCGTCAGCTTTCCCCCCAAGACGCGATGCCTTGAACGGTGTTTTCATCCCAACATTCTCAACTCGGTGGGTGAAGGGATACCTTCCAACTTCACAAACAAAAGAGCATGGGGTGTGACTCACAATAAATCACTCTCACCTGTCGTGTTTTCCTCTTGCAAGGGGCGCATAGGATTCATTGTCATCGTTTTCTTCATGGCAGTTGGCGAGCTTAGCCCGCTGGGGGCTTCCTGGGGGCGAGACGCAAACTTCAACAAAGCATTCAATTGTCAGCTGTAGCGCAATGGCCAGAGTCATGCAGGATTCGGCTACTGCTTTGCTGCGGCATCTTGCAGTCCGCAGCAGAGAGGATGACATCGCAGCGTCTGATGTGTTCAGCCCGGTGCCTCACGGCCGCAATGCATCGGAGGGCCTCAACCCGACGGTGGTCTACTTCGTTATCGGCCTCTACATCCTCTGCGGTACCCTACTGCTCGTGGCACTCAATGCAGATGCCGCAGACAGGCGGTTCAAGGCACTCAAGGCCAAGGCGGAGAAGAGCAGCACGCAGCAGGGACGGCGCAAGTCGTCCCTCATGTCGCCCGTGTCCTACAGAGGCTCACTTGCCAGGATCGAGCAAATCGTCGGTAAGAAATCGCTGCCGGAAGACGTGATAGCGTCGGCATTGGCCGACCAGCTGATGAAGGAAGCGGTGACAATTAAGCAGTTGGGGCTGCAGACGGCTAATGGGGAGGCGGAGGGCTCTGCAAGGGCGTCCGGGAGGGGCTCCGGGAGGCGGAGCACGGTGTATGAGGACCCCGCCCCGTTTGTCTTCTCGATGGAGGGGGACTTGTTGGTCAAGCCTATATCGAGCAGCGGATACTTCAGCATCCAGCTGAAAAGGTGATGGATGCGTACTGTGTCTGCTCACCGCATACGTGCATTCCCTGTTCTCCGCCTGTGGGTGCATGCATGCAGTTTTCTGTCCTTCTTCCTGAACCACCACCTGTTCCTCTCTCTCTTTTCGGCCTCCCTCCCGGCCTTCTCGCGCATCAAGCGCACCTTCTATGCGTGCTGGGTGCTGCACATGTGCTGCCTCCTGGCCGGCATCGTCGTCAACTACCACGAGCTATCGCTCGACAGCGGTGAAAGCCACGACATGCTGGCCACGGTGCAGGGCAGTGTCTATGCCGCCATTGTGCTGTATCCCTTCTACCGGTACTTTCTGTACCTGTTGCGCCACACCTACTACCACGAGCTGAACCCTTTGTTTCGGCCTGAGTTCCCGCCACTCAACATTCGGAAGTTTGCACACATCCCCGATAAGACATTTCTCGAATGGGTGAGTTTGTGAGTCGGACTGGCTGAGCTGGTGGTATCTGAATCAGCATGCTGTCTCTGTGATCGCTCAGGTGTTGTGCATGCGAAATGCGCACGAGCGTCGGCTGGTGTGGGTATTCCAGCAGCGGGGTCTCAGCCACCGGTTCTGGACAGTCCTGTGGCGGTCGATCCGATCCACACTCACAGGCAGCATTTACAAGAGATACGGGTGGGTCAAAGAGGCACGAGAGGAGAGACACACAGACACGCGCACAAAAAAGGACGTTGGTTTGTGGTGGCTCGTGTAGTCGGCTGACGTCCTTTCTGCTGCTCTTGACATTGCTGATATCAGCTGGCTTGGCCACGGCCTACCTTTTAGAGGTCACCGGGCGCCTGCCCAGCGACGTCATCCAATACTGGTAACACCTGACACACATGTGTGGACACGAGAGACACATATATATGTCTCTCTTTTTTCTGCCTTGGCTGTACCCACACATTCACTCCTGGATATATGTCAGGGCAGTGGGTTTGGTTACTGTGTTTGTGGTGTTGGTGTTTGTGCTGGAGCCGCTGTCGCTCTTCTTCTGGCACGTCATCTACACGTCATGGGTGCGCGCAGGGGCGAGAAAACACCAGGTAACCACCCACAGCCAGCCAGTCAGCCAGCCAGTCAGCCAGCCAGCCACGGACTCACCTGCTTCTACGTGTCAGTTTGCCTACTGTGGCCGCGAGCTGGTGGGCCTTCCACAGAACATCGAGCTGGCAAAAGTGGCAGACAACAACGTGTTCAAAGTGAGTGAGACAAGATGAGATGAGACGACGCGAGACCCAACCGACGGGTAATGCCTCATTGGTTATTGCCTACATCGATCAGCGTGCAGAGGAGGTGGCTGCCCGTCGGCTGCAGCGCTTGTGGCGGTCCAAGAGCGCGTCATGGGTCGACCGGGGCGAGAAGGTCCGCTCCGTCACCAAGATACAGGCCGCCAGGAGGCGGACCATCGCCCAACGAAAGTAGGATCTCATCCCACTCCTCAACACAGACAGACCGCAGGGCGTCCACATACCCATCGACACGTGCTTGGCATACAGATATGCGCGTGACCGCCTGTGGCACATGGACATAGAGGTGTTCGCCTGCAAAAAGCTCAGGTCAGCTTTGACGCATGCATCCATCATGCGGAGACCACTCGGTCACTTCGTGTGTCTCTGTGCCCCATGCAGGATGGTAGCTCTCGAGGGTTTGATGAACCCTTTTGTCCGCTTTGCGTGCGACAAAGGTGATCAATCCACAAATGCAAAACTGCTGGCACATCGTGTGTGTCCGTGTGGTGTGGTGTGGTGTGGTGTGTATGCGGCCAGGCAATCCTGAGACATATGAGACTGACGTCGATTGGGAGGCCAACCAGAACCCGAAATTCAAGGCCAACAACCGATTCAAAATAGACATCAAAGTCAGCAATCGACACAGTCTGTCTGTCAATCATCTTCTCACCCAGTCGACACGTCATGTGTGTGCGCTACAGGATGCAGCCCTCTTGTGGGTGTCAGTGTGGAACAGGACCATTCACACGGATGACTTCATCGGTGAGAGACAGACATGTGTGTGTGTACAGCCTGTCTCGCAGCTGCCGTGTCTCACTGGCTGTTCGTCCATATCTCTCCCTCGTCTGGCTGCCTGCATCTGTTCTGTCTGAATGTGTGAGCAGGCCGCGCCACCTTGGTGTTTGATGAGTACAAGAGCAAGAAGCAGAGGACCACCGACCTGTGGATACCGTTGTATGACAGAATACAAGAAGACCCGGTCAGTCAGTCAGACAGACACACAGACAGACAGACGCACACGCACCAATACGGAGGCGAGGGACTGATTTGCGCCATTCTCGCCCATGCTTGTGCAGTCTGCGGTCACCGACAAGGCTTCGGAAAGGCCGCTGGGCAATCTGTCTGGCGAAGTGCACATCAGATTCACATTCAAGGACCCCCTCAAGGTCAGTCGCCCACAATGAGACCAGACCCGACTTGTATACACACGTTGGCCACTTTGATGGTGCAATATGTCAAAACGGCCTTTGCAGGAGGACTGCGGTGACGATTCTTGGATGCTGCCCAAGCACAAGATTCTGCTGCAGAAGGGCGCCGCCAGCACGGCGCCGCCCGCGACAGTTGTCACCGCACCGACAAGAAAGTATTGATTGCCTGGCGGTGCAAGGTGAATGTGCGTGTTTCTATTGTCGTTGCTCCACAGCACTCGACTCGATAGATGCGTGTCTCCGTCTTTATTTGTGGATTCATCCGTTGATACATCGTGACGCCATTAGCACTGGCTGGATTTCTTTCGGTGCAGTCAGTTTCGCTAAGGCAATGTCATGCACGCCCCACGCAGCCAAGAAAAAAAGGACCTAATCGGTCCGCACACAGACTAGCCCCCACACAAGGCCACGCACACAGTAAGCCACAAGTATACGCGACAAGCAGCCAAAGTCACAGAAACAAGGCAGCTATAGATTCCCTACGACGTGGGCACCGCTCATGAACTCAGTTCGGCTGCCCATGAGCAGTCCTGACAGTCACTGACGCCGCTCGTCGCATAGATGGACATAACCCGCCCCGTGGCACAGCCGTGATCGTCTTCAGCAGCATCCTTGTGCTCATGAATGACCTCCCTGAACCGTGTCACGTTGCCCCCTGCATGAATGCATCAATGCACCACACGGACACAGACAAGCCTGCAAGGTTGACGCTCCTCCGCGACTGATTTGCGCACATGAGGGTCGGCGTTCGAGAATGTACTGCTGGTACTCGTCGACGCAGACAAGGCCATCCTTGTTCGTGTCCATTGTGTGCCACAGGGCCCTGCCGAGCTCGCAGAAGGCCACGCAATCGGACGGGAAATCCACGATATCGTATGTGACTCCACATGGCTTCCATTTGTTCACCACTGACAGAAACTGCACAGGCACAAACAGAGACCACAGGCCATCAACGCCCCAAGAGGCTGTTGTCTCTCACTTACACTTTTCGATTGGGTGTGGAAGCAGTCGGTATAGCATATCGGATTGTACTCCAGCAGTAGCAACTCCAGCGTGTCTTTCATTTTTGTGATGCTCGCTGGCAGGCTTGTCACACTGTTGACCCGCAGGTCGATGAATCGGAGACGTGGCAGGCTCGCGATCCACTCTGGCACCTCAGAGATACGGCTGAGAGCAAAGTTCACGTACTCAAGATTTGGCAGTTTCTCAAGCCCACGAGGGACCTCCTAGAGAGGACATACACAGAAAGACGCACTCATGACGTCTCTTCTTTGTTTGTCAAAAAAGTCTGTGTGTACCTCTAGTTCGGTGTGCCATCCTGTGATATACCTCAAGCTTTTTTGCCTAGCCAGTCCTTTGCTGCTCAGCTCTCTTATTGGGTGGCGGAGGACGGTCCCATTGTCGGCACTGTCAGCCTCTATCGAGCCAAATCCAATCCCTGCTCACCAGCGGGCCACGTGCACACAGAGACAAATCTGTCACATCCATTCGCGAGCGCCTTCAGCAAACCTTGCAACGTCGAAAAGAAGTCCAATCCAGCGTTTATGTGGGCGGCTGACATGTTTGTGACTTTAGTGCAAGCCATGTAGACACAGTTGCAGGGGAGCCCGCGTGGGAGACCACGCAATATCTGATACGGGACGACGACTGGGTAGGTCTGCACATATGTCCACAAACAGACGCAGGCGTTTGCGTGAAGGACGTTATCGATCCTACTTGCCTTTTGTATACACTGTCCCCAACTCGGTATGTTGTCCTCCGTACACACGTAGTGAGCCCGTAGACGATTGACGACCTCATGAATTGCGTAGAAAGATGTGAAAGCCAGCCAGAGAACACCAAGGGCCAAGAAGATGGTCTCTTTACCACAGAGGAAGACAAAGAGGGGAGAGAGAAGTCAGAAGAATCCAAGAGTGTCTCTACCACAGCGACGAATCCAGACAGAATCGCCGCGGATCGCTGCAAGACAAAGAGAGCGCGAGAAGTTCTTGCGTATGCACATTTGTTTCTCTCTCTGTTTGCCTACAGCTTCCTCTGTTGGCGATGAATTCAACGCCGACACTGCCTCCTCTCCGCGAGACACACGGGACCTCAGTGCTGCCACGTGTCTCCCGCAAAGCCAACTTGCGAGAGCAGAACTCTCTCTCCTCCCGCATTGCCTCCTCCTCTTCCTCCTTGATAAAGTCTTCGACTTGTAATACTGAGGTGATCTGCCTTCGGATCCGTTGCGCACTCTAAAACATAAAATAGCAGCGATGAGTCAAGATTTGTGATGTGGTTGGTCTTCATGTTCTTAGCTCACAAGATCATGGGTCTTCATCCTTTGCAAAGCCATCGATGCCATCCGAAACAGGGAAGGCTTAGCCGGCACATGCTCACTCTCACTATCATCGCCCAGGGTGTCGTCCGAAGGGAGAATCTTCTGCAGTCGCCTCGGCGAGTTGCCAGTCTTGTCCTCCAAACGAGCACCTTCTGGTGAGCAACCGGTCATCTCGACCATTGAGTGGCGCGCAATGCTGTGATCTGCCGATTTCTTGGTGGATCGCAGAGAAGCTGTGCCTTCGATAGTCCATCTTTTGGCATGGGTGGAGCATAGGGAGACACTTCTATCGTTGTCTCTCTCAGGCTCGGGCTCGGTCAGGAGTAACGACGATAGCTCGGAATCGGTGGATAGCTGCCTGCCTTGCAGACCCCCCTCTTCATATGCCTTGACTCTTGGCACAGTCACACTTCCTTCCACTGGGATGCTCTCCACTGAAGCTCTCATCGACTCTGCACGTGTCTCGCCGCTGATCTTCTCGGCGCTATGTTGTTGCTCATTCTGGTCGTCCTCGGTCAGCGTTCGATCGGCAGACAGCTGATGCTGTACTTGTCGCTCCAGTTGTTGCAAGTGCCACAAGTCAGAGAAGCCCTTGCATAGCATGAGGGCATGGAGGGTTCGCAGCTCATGTAAAGCCATCGCGCTTGGCAGATAATACGTCAGGAACGCAAACTGGTTCTGGCTTGTGAGGGCTCGCCAGTTCCCGCCCCACGAGGGATTCAAATAAAGCTGAGATGCCACCGTATGAAATGCGTAGCAAAGACTGAAAACGAGGCTGACGCTGATGCCGAAGCCGCGTTTCTTCCGAACGAAGGCAATGACCATAGAGAGAGCGTGTAGACAGATCATGGACGAAAGAATAAATCACAGACCCCAGGTGGAGGCGGGCACGTCCTGTAAAACAAAAAAGAGACATGACGGAGTGAACAATCTTTTGCGTGTCTCATACTTGCAAGGAGAGACGCGGCCACAACTCTTCGTCATACACGGTTATAAGCTCTACCACAAACCAACTCATAACTAAGAATGTCCGTAAAGGCCTGCTTCCTACCGAAACCACCGAGCACCATGTTGATATGCGTCTGCAGCATCATTTTTACGAGTTCTCTCAGCCAAATCAACACCCAAAAGCCACGCCCACTGATACCTACCCATCGATACCTAAACAAACCATAGAAAAAAGATTCGCTTTCATTCGCTTCACACATCCATTCTTACACACCAGAAAAGATACATCCTTGTCTGCACCACGGACAGCACTGTTCGGGTGCTTTCGCATATTGTCAGTCGCTTCTCTGTGCCGTCGTCAATGCTGCTGAGGATGGTGCCACTCCGCCATGTGAGTGACTGTCGTTGTAGGGCCGAATCGCAAGTAATGGCCCGTTTATATCGCCAATAGCGTTTGAACCGCCACACCTGCACGGTCCTTCGCCAGAGACACGTGTGATTAATGAGGACGGCCAGTGCGGCGAGGAAGTAGCAGAGCCAGGCTGTTGAGTAGAAGAGTGTCAGTGGAGTCCACTTGACTCGCACATCCTTCGGTCTCGGGCGAACGACAGCTTTCGCAAAGTATTCCGCCTGCATGCACGTCCACACACCAATGTTTCAAATGTTGTATCTCTTCAGCTGACAGCACTTTACATTTTGGAAACGCGGTATCTCGTCTTTTGAGTACATTTCTGCATCCACAACAAACAATGTATCGTTTGCGGGTTTGGGTTCCTCAAGCACCACGCACCAATCGGTAGTGGCTCCAGGCATTCGGCCTGACAGCGTAGAATGGCGATTGTCCCAAGCAAGACGAGCACGACTAAAAGGAGATAGTTGAAGACCGTCGTCACGTCCCTGTAGTGCGATTGCTTGAGGAAGCTCAGCTCATCATCCTTCAAATTCCCAAGCGTCGTGCAAGTCACCGAGCCCTTCCTCCCATGTTTCTCGCTCCCGTCAGCCAGCGACTTGCGGCGTCTGCGGGGCGCAATGCTTGGGGCGATTTCATCGAGGTCGTCGGCGAATGCTTGAGCTACCCGCGTCTTCGTGACCTCATCGTCATCGGACGGGGCCCTCGGGAGTTGGGCAGGGAATATGCTTGTCAGGGCTTCGCTTGCTCGCCTGACTGTCCGCATGAGAAAAAGAGAGACGGGGCGACCTCAGAGCCAGCGATGTGACCCCTGCACGCAGAAATTTAACACAGAGAGAGAGAGACGCTCTCAAGAAGTAAGAAATGAGGGGAGGGCCTTACCACGAGTTGGGGTGCGTTCATGAGCGCTCCATTGGTGAGCGCTCTTGACCGTCTGCGGACGTTCACGACCCCCCAAAAGCACCCAGCTGAGGGGAGTGCTCTAGGCTACTTTTTTTCCGCCCGTTCGTCGGATCGGTCCTTCCGGGGTTGCCAATCGACAGTTCGCCGAAGAAAACAACACAGACACACGAAAAGACGCCAGAAAAGCGCGTGCGGAAGAGAGGGAGAGAGAGCAGCGTCGGAGGCCTCCTAAAAGGCCCTCACGCACACGGCGAACAGAGCTCGGGTGAGAAACACACAGTATGGCGATATAAAGCAGACTTACCTCGTCATTCTTGACGTGTATGTGTGCCAGATCAGCAGCCAGAGAGCGTTGGAGGTGAGAGGACCGTCAGCCTCTCGAGTAGCCAGAGCAGCGTCAGAGGTGAGAGGACATTCAGTTTGTGGTGTATCACCCAGGTATTACCTGTGATCGTTACGGTATTACTCTTTTCTGGTGGCGTAGGTTTCGTACGGACGGTCGGTCGGTCACTGCCTAAGGTGCGAGACGGTGTGTTTCATATGAGACAGACGTTCCAAGACGAAGATGTAGAAGAGAACACAGACAACACCATGACAAACATGTACGAAAACACGTAAGGACACGCAACAGAAACCATCGATTGTCAACAGGCCAAGACACCGAGGCGTCTGGACATGCACATCGTATCAAATCACACGCAAAAAGGTGAGAACAGTCCTGGCGATCAATAGAGAGACACATACAGCACTGGCACGGATGCAGACAGAGCATGAGCATTGCAACACGACAGAACGACAAGCAGGACAGCTAATAGTAAGCCAATAAATATACACATGCACTGCACACATATACACAAAGAAAGCAAGACACGCTTAACGGACCTCCGTTGCTGGCAATATACACCCCATTGCCGTCGGTGACCTCCATTGCTGGCAACGGACTTTCATTGCTGGCAACAGACCTCTGTTGCGGGCAATGACCCTCATTGCTGGCAACGGACCTTTGTTCCCAGCAATATTGAAGGTCTGTTGCTGGCAACAAAGGTCCGTTGCCAGCAATGAGGGTCCATTGCCCGCAACAGAGGTCTGTTGCCAGCAATGAAGGTCCGTTGCCAGCAATGGAGGTCACCGACGGCAATGGGGTGTATATTGCCAGCAACGGAGGTCCGTTAAGCGTGTCTTGAGGACAGTGAGGCTTACTAAAACGGGCAGACATCTGAGTCGAACACAGCGAGGACTTGATGAGCGGGCAGTCTCTCTATCAGGGCCTCGACATTTGATCCTGACAGCTTCCTCGGCCCACACACAAACGCCACATACACACACACACACACATCCACCCACACCTCCCACACAGCGACGCCTCTCTCTCTCTCTTCTCTGTGTGCAGAGTTCAGCGACGCCATCGACGCAAACGACAAGGACGCCGTCCAACTGTGGGCTGCTCTCGCCAAGGCCGATGACCAGTCGGTTCTGGGCAAGCTCCTCAAGAGCGTGGCCCCCAACAAACTCGACATCAAGAAGGCCAAGGACATCAAGAAGAAGCTGGACAAGAAGTGATTCCACACACACACACACACACATACACATATCTCCTTATCGGTCATTTTGTGTTGACGCCCTGGCTTGCCATCGTTTTAATCTGCACCTCCCGGCCGAACCACACCTGCTCTGCCTCTTCATGCTTGCTCGTGCTGCGCTGCGCTGTGCTGTGCTGTGCTCTGCTGTGCTGTGCTGTCTGCTCGTCCTCGTGCCTGCTTCATGCTGCGTATTGGTCACCCTACACCACACACACACAGACACAGACACACAGACACACAGAATTGCATGATCTGTGATGTGCCGTGCCTTCTCTTTATTCAAGCCACTCACTCACCTTCATGCTGTTCCATGATGGGATGCTTCACGTATGGACACACCTCCCCATTCTCCTTCAACAGCGCTGTCACCTGTGGGGGTCGTGCATCGCGCTCAGCTCGCTGGGCGCCTTACTTGTGGAAAAGGGTAGCATTGCGGGGGGTGGAGAGGAGTTTACGGCGAGCTCAAGGATATCAGCTCGCGTTCTCGAAAGACCCTGCCCAGACCCCTCGTTGCTTTGACGCTCATTAGGCACCTCAGCGAACGCAGATCTCGCGAACCGCGCTGATGAGATCGTTGAGATGCCAAGGAGAGGTGTCTGTGTGCCGAGGGGAGGTGTCTGTGTCTGGCTGTTGCTCGCCGTGTTCGCCAGCTGCGGAGAAGCGGTCGTCATCGAGCTACCAGATGGTGGGCACACAGTTCACAAAAGCAGTGCCACACACACTTCTGAGTGACACTTTGTGAACGTGCGTGACACGCGCAATATCAGGTACAGAGATCCGGGGCATCGACCAGGCAGATACCGACACGGAGGCCTTCCTGGGCATCCAGTTCGCAGACGCGCCAAGATTTGAGAAGCCGACGCTCATCCCTCTGGGAGGCGGCCACATCGATGCCACGCACAAGGGGCCCGCCTGTCCGTCCGCGTGCAAGCAGGTCGTTGGCTCGCCGCAATTCTGCTTGTCGGAGAGTGGCTTGCTGGCGGAGCAGTGTCTGCACCTCCACGTGTGGGTGCCCAAAGGCGTGCGAGAGCGAGGCGACAAGAGGAATGTGCTGGCGCTAATCCACGGTGGGGCTTGGGACGGCGGCACTTCAGGGGCGGCATTCACTGACGGGGCGGCACTTGCGCAAGGGACAGGTGAGAGCGCGAGAGAGGGGGAGAGAGAGATTTTCACTTGCTCAGCTCATGTCGCCTTGTTTGTGTCTGTGCTGGTATGGTCAGGTCTTGTGGTCGTGGGCTTAAATTATCGGTTGGGTATCTTCGGCGGCATTGTCACCGATTATCTTCCAAAGAATCTGGGCTTCCTGGACCAGCGTGTCGCCCTGGAATGGATACAGAAATACATACACGTGACCGCCCAACGCACACACGCACATCACGCCACGCCACACCACACCAGACAGAGCAGACGAGACCGGCCTACACAATGTGTGTCTGTGTGCGCTGTGTGCAGCACTTCGGCGGTTCGCGTGACGTCACACTAGTGGGCTTCAGTGCGGGTGCTGCAAGTGCCGCCTGCCATCTCGCGTCAGGGAGCGCAGGACGGCTGTTCAAGAAGGTGATTGCAGTATCGCAGGACTGCTGCCAAAGCGGGAGATCCCTCGAGGTGAGCTCACAAAGAGAATCGACCACAGACCAGGCTGACGCAATTGCCTCTCCTCTCCTTCTTGTGTTGTCAGCTCGCCAAGTCGCAGAGCAACTTTGCCTTGACCGCCCTGACGCCCTCGTGCGGCCCCGTCCACAAGGCCGAGAGGGACCTGGACGCCTACATCGAGTGCATCAAGACCGCACCTTTGGAGGACATTACGGCGGCGAATCTGCTGGGCAATATGTACCTCGTTCTCGAGGACTTCTTTCTCCTGCTGGCGCCGTGGCGGCTGGTGGAAGACGGGGAGGTCCTCCCAAACAACTGCTATGACCCCCTCGTCACGGTGAGAATCGGCGGGCGTGCCCATCCCTCCATCCATCGGTGCACGCGGCCGGTGATTGGCGCTATGTGTCCTGTGTGAGTGCAGGGCGAGTACAACACTGATGTGCCGCTGATGCTGTCGTCAACGCCAAATGAAGGGACGGTGTTCATTCGCGGGGCCATCAACTTCGCTGTGCGCGACTTCGCCGACATGCTCACCCAGGTCGTCTTCAATCCGGTCACATGGATGGCAACCATCAAGGGGCTCTTTGGCACCAAAGCGGTACGAGAGTAACAACCACACGCCCAATTTTCTTCCAAATTTGGAATGCTATCCCTCTCTCCTCCTTCTGTGTGAATCCAGGACGAGTTCCTCGAGCTTTACCCTCTTGATGGTGTTGGTGAGCCCGCCACGATCGGCCTGACGCCCGACAAGCCCGACACGGTATCCTCGTTCAGCAGCGCCTTCGGCCACTCGGAATTCTTCTGCTCGACGCGGCAGCTGTGCGCCAATGTGACGGGCACGTGTTACCTCGCCTCATACGAATCAGGGTGGGAGGGCATGGTAGAAGCACACAGAGAGAGATACGGAAAAGGCAATGCAGTGTGTGTCTTTCTTTCTGTGTGTGTTTGTGTGCCCAGGTGGTCGTACACCGAGAGTGAAAAGTTCACCGACAAGAGTGAATCCGGCTCGTATTTCCACTCCCTCAACCGCTTCTGCGGTGCGGATGAGATCAGATGCCACCTGGAGGACCAGCCATGGCTGCTGCAAAGCGCACGCAGAATGCCAGAGGGTCAGCAGCGCAACATACATACAGAACAAGCTGACGGGAGGGCACGTGAGTGGATGGATGAATGGTGTCTCTCGTTCAGGTTTCGCTTTCACGTCTGCCGAGGAGGAGGCCGTCAAGACAGTCCACCGGTACTGGAGAAACTTTGCCAACACTGGCGTGCCGGATGGTGATGGTGATTCTGCTGCTGGCTCCTCCCTGCCCCCCTGGCCCCCCTACACTCGCGAAGAGAGGCTGTATATGAAGCTGTCCATCCTCAGCGACGACGCACCGCCTGGCCGTGCCCTCAGCGAGGCCGGCTACATGAACGACGAGTGCGGCTTCTGGGACAGCATCATGCCAAAGTACGATGTCTCATGGAAAGGATACGCCGACAGAACCAGGCAGGCGCGGTATGGCGAGAGTGAGGGCGGCGAGTGCGGGTCGCTTCAGTGCCCCAGCGGCAGTGTGTGCGTCACGACGGCCAATGCGGATATGCCATCGCTGGGCGGAGGCAGCTGGGAAGAGTGGCTCGCAGAGGACCCGGTAGGTAAAGGAGCGAGCAGTGCACACAACACCCCACCACAACATGGCACGGGGTTGCACTCTGCGTGTCACTCACTGCTTGCTGTTGTTGT